>BGPR01045769.1:0-12228 GCA_013235015.1 Araneus ventricosus | reverse complement strand
CTTTCTCATAACAATGAAGGTAGAATCAAAATGAAAACCTTAAAAAAATATGTAAAATCTATTGAGTTCATTATTGCAAATAAGCAGTATTGCAATAAATTAGACCCCTTAAGGCTCAAGTCGAATTTTGTGAATAAAACTTATTATACTAATATTACACGTTGGAAAATAAACTGTAAAATTACTAAAAGTAATTTCCTTCCAGCAAAATTTATGTTTTTGTGCCCTTTTTACCTTGGCTTGGTATCACCAGTAAGGGAAAATTGCAGCAAAGCCATTTAGAGAAATCTCTCATGAACTAGTTCTAGGTACGAATCATAGAAAATTTCACTACGGGGCTATACTTACAAGCTCACGGACAAAAGGAGCGAGAAAGGCTGCAAAACGAGCCACCGCCGATGCCAATCCGCAACCAATGTTTCGCAAATGGGTGGGGAAAATTTCACTTGTGAACAAACACAAGATGTAGAAGGTACCAGAGATGCAGAATTTCCCGAACAAAAACACGCTTGTCTTCATCCATACGAGACCTGAAATGGATAAATAGAAAATAGAGGAAGATAGATGGAATCGAACGAGATATTTGCAACAAAATTTATTGTCGGCAAAATGGGATTCGAAAGTAGACTTCGTTCGTCTGGAGTTTAAGGAATTAACAAGTAAAACAAATTTCATAAATGAAGATATAATAAGTTATTGTGCTACTCATTTTAAAACAGTGTAAGGACTATTAGTCTTTTGTTAATATATTTAATTCATAGCACCTAAATCTAAATACTTGTTTCTAACTGTAACTAAACAGCGCTTTCTCTAAAATATTATTTCGTGCACTACATATACATCGTTACGACATAATTTGCTATTTTAATGGAATAATATTTAATAGAATTGAAGTTACGATACTGGTCCAATCTATGGGACTGTCCAATCTCCGCAACTCTCTCCTATGCAGGGTTATTCAAGGACAAGGAACACATTTAAAATATTTACTCCCAATTAACGACGATAGGTAGAGACACATACGATACATCACTGGATAGAGGAAAGTTCAAAGTTATATTTTATGCATTCAACATGAGCTCCATTGGTTATGCGACAAACTTCGAATCGATATGCATTTTCTTTCCACACACGAAGTAACAGGTCCCTGGTTATTGAACTCACTGAATACCCCACAGACGCCCTTCAGGCAATAGAAGGACTACTACCCCTCAACTTGAAAGCAGAAAAGAAGCTGCTTACCTCAGAGTTCTAAGATTTGAAAAAGCCAGCCAAGACCAGAACTTCGACCCTAAAGCTTCTGAAGGCAAGGTCTCCAAGGTCAAGTTCCACCCAGCCTCAATCGAACTAGAATTCCGCGTCTCCTTCGACCACATTTTCAACATATATGAACCCATAAATATTTATATAAATGGCTCCAAAATACATGACAGAACAGGCTGTACATTTTTCGTCAGGGAAAATAACATCTTAACTCAATGGATGGCGCAACTCAAACTTCACGACTCAGCATTTCAAACTGAACTAATTGCCATCAAGGAAGCCTGAACCTGGGATAGTCAATCCAACCAACCCATTAAAATTTGGACTGACAGCGAATCCAGCAACCACTCCATCTCCTCTTTAAAAACCAACAGCCCACTTTCTCAGAATATTCAAAATATCCTTCTCAACTCTCCAAATATTAAACTAGGCTGTGTGGCGTGAGGATAACGAGGCAGCGGATCTCCTCGCAAAGAAAGCCACCTTGTAAGGGATTCCAACACAATATCCAGCACCAAGGAGCAACTTCAAGAAGAAACTCCATGCCATCTCCAACCAACTCTGGCAGAATGAATGGAACGACGATGACACTAGAAGGAACGTCCACCTCATCTTTCCAAAGGTCAAAACTTCCCCAGCATCGTAGAAAAGACCAGAAATCATATTTGCCACGGGACATGTCCCTTTCCCTAATTACCTTAAGAGAGTTAGCCTCAGAACGACCTATTGCTGTGGTTGTGGCGAGATGTGAAGTCCTCTGCACTTCGTAATCAGCTACTGCCTTACAAGCTCATTTCATATTACCAAGCCGTCAAACGACCTAGAACATCTCTGGTGGAAAAGTGTCTTCATCAACCCATTGTCAAAAATTAACATAAGAAAACTAATTAACTTTATATCTTAAAATAAAGACATTCTCTTCCCACCCAACTAATTTCAATGTTTTAAAGATCTCAAACGATTGAAACTCTTCAAAAAAGAGTGTACATGTTAACTTCATGGGAAATTAGCAAAACTCGATTTTCAGTGGAAAAGTAGCTGGAATTTTTATTTTGAATGACAATTTAAGTATATTAGTTACAAAATTCATATGGGAAACAGTTGTCTTTGTCCTCCGTGCCACTGCAGCTCTGGTGGACCTAACTAATACAATTTCTACGTTGAATTATACCTTCTCATTTATTTAAATTAGAAAATAAATAATTAAAATATGAAAAATCAACGTCTGATGTGCTTCTATCCTCTTCATTGGAGGAATCATCAGTACTGACTGTCTTGGTCTTACTAAACTTGGAGTACCCGGTTTTACCCCGAGTGCAGAGGTTATTTAAAACGAAAAAGAACACCGTAATTATTGTAGTAAAATCCTTATTCTTTAATAGGGTATAAATCCTTAGTAAACTTATAATCTGGACTAAATATAGTTTTTATAACTGTAATGATTATTAAGTAAGGATTGATTTAAATCAAACGAACATTAGAGAGTTGAAGTCTTAACACAAATAAACCTTCACAGATGTAGTGAATTCAACCGCTGTAATGCGCCACTATGACTGTTCCTTTTTCTTGTCTAGTAGAGTGCCACTGTGTATCTGCCCACTAGAAAAAAGAACTAAAAACGCCAGAAGCAAGAGTACACGGCTTAACCCACTCTCCCCTAGATATACAATATGACGTATCAAAATTATATACAAATTTTACTTCCAAACAAATACAAAAACTTTACAAAGAAATACAGAGGCAACTTTGATAAAATATTTCAGGAATACTGTAAAAATCAAGCAAAATAAAAATTTTATATGTCATAAATTTCCCAAGAAAGCAATTTTTACTATCATAATTTTAACAGTGACAAAAGCACGTGAAGATGGGAAAAGTATCTTAAAAAATAATGAGATTTGTATTTATCACGACAATATGAAAATTGTCATGGTAAATATGCAAAAAAAGTTACACGAATAACAGATAATCTTCAGCCTTTTATAATATGAACCGTTTGGTAGAATCATTGAGAAACCTTTCACTAAAAGAAAACAATAAGATTAGATAGAACTAAACAAAAAAAAACAACTCTCAATCTGGTACTATATCTTATCTCTCTTTTATCTTTTTTACAATGCGAATTATTTGCCGAAATCTTTGTTTTAATCAGTTTTAACACATTTACATGTGCTCCCTTACAAAATTGATTCAAATGTTGTATTGGGCCAATGACTCGCCAGAACGATGAAATTGGTTAAATTGCCAACCTATTGAAACGAATTCAAAACATAAAAAACCATACAAAACATAAAAGTCAGTGCATCGTTTTTTATTAATTCAAAGAACATTTCTGCCAAATTCGAAGAAAATCGAACAACGTGTTTGGCAGTGATTGCGTAAAAACAAATTTAAAGACAGGCAAAATGTTGAAGGTTCGAGTTAAAACAGCGACGTCGCTTCACTCGAACAACAAGGAATCTACCTAATATTCTTATTATTACGATCAAAACATCTTTAAATTATAGGTAACTAACGCTTACCTTTGTTTTGGTCGTCTCAGGTTTTCTTCATACTGGAGTGGCTTTTATATTATCTGAAATCTCTTTATTATGTGGCAGGTATGTAGTCAGGGAGTAAATCTTTAAGAATGAAAATATTTAATAATGATTAAGTTTACATGACTAATATTATATTTACATAAGTTAGAAACAGGGGATTACAAAAGCGCGCGTAGCAAAGTTGGCCGCTAAAACCAAGAGAGAGCAAGGTAAACAAAACCCCTGGTGGCGGGGAAGGAAAGTTCTCTTCAGTTAAGTTCTCAGTCCCTGGTGGTTTCCGACACTTATAACAAATGTTTTCAATATTCCTACAAGGAATCTACCTGAAATATATGAAGATAATTAGCTTAAAAATATCGATAAGAATCTTTCACTTCTTACCTTCTGGAATGGGATAGACGAGCAAACAGGCCACCCCTGCGAATAACAGACTGACGGCGAGGGACATCCTGCGACCTTTGTACTGAATGGCGATTAGCGCCAGAACTGTGACCGGAATTTCCATCGCAAAACTGAGAGAAAAATTAACAAAAGGATCGCCGGCCAATTCATTGGTGTTATACGATATACCATAATAGACAAAAGCGGTAGCACACCTGAAATAAAAAAGCAGTTTAAATTGACTATATGTTATCATTTTGAGTCACCATGTGTTGAGCACGAATTATGGAGTCTGATAAATAAGAACCAGTGAGTTCTATAATTTTTTTTAAATATTTGTAAACAGTTTAATAAATGTTTTTCTGTGCTTATATACCTAAATTTTTCCTTGCATTCTTTCAAGTTCGCTGGTTTCTCGTCGGACCCACATTTTTATGATCCTTTTTCTTACCCAGACGGTAGTCTTTGTTAGAAAGAGTACGTTTTTAGTATCTAATAGAGACAACAGATGCCAGCATAAATTCTATTTTTTTCCGAATGGATTTATACAGTCATTAACATTGCCTTCACGAAAAAAAAATTGCTTGTGCCTCTGAAATACTTTGTAATTTCTTATTGTAATATTATTATGTATTCTATATTAATTTTTGTTTTTAGTCTTAGTTTTGACTTTTTTTCTTTTCTGATGTTGTATGTATATTGTTTGTTCTTGGTTTTTGATACTGTGTTTTTTATGTTTTGTCTTGTATGTTTTGTGAATCTTCCCTGCCGGCTTTCATGCGCCGTACACCATTTTGGGTAGTTAGGTGAAGCCGGCTAAATAAATTAAAAATTGTAAGCAATAACAACTTGAATATCCATCTTGATTTCTAACATCTCATTTAATACAGGTTGGCAGTAAAGTATATTTGTACTTTTGAAAATAATCACTGAAAATACAAAACTATGAAAGATATATTCACTTTCGATGTTTTTATTCAGTAAATAAAGTATCAAAGTCTATTTTCAAATGAAGAGAAAAATGAATAGTTTGAAATCATTGGTATCAATATTCCCATTTCAATATAGCTTAAAAATATTCATAAATTCTTACCAAATGAACCACAACACGAAGGTTCGCAATCTCAATTCAGATTTAAATAAATCCAGAACGTTTATTCCAGTATTTTCAGTGTCATTTGGCTGGAAAAAAAGAGACCGTTTACAAATTATTTATCAGATTCATAAAATTGAGTAAACTTCAGTTTTTTAATTTGTTTTTCAATATCAACATTTCTTTGCTTTAAGATCAGAAAAAAGTAATAAGCGACAAACAAACGTACGCCTTAAAGTATTAAGGGACTTAACACAATAAGTGCCAAAATCATATTATTTTACTTTTTCAAAAAAAAAATTGCATTAATATGATAACGCGAATTAAATATAGAAACTAACACTGTTTTGAATTTTTTAATTAAAATTAATTAATAAATTTTATCTTTAATTGGAATTTTTAAAAAATTGAGATATAATTTTTATAGCAGCCATGTCAACATTTGTGTTATACAATCAAAGATAAAAGTTCCACTCCAACGGTAAATAATGGGTTAGTAAGATCTTGACGAAACTTAAGAACTGTTATCAAAATGTTAATAAGTATGTATCGAAATTATCATTTTAAGAACTTAAACTATTTCATAAACAAGTCTTAGTAAAATAAATAAATTTGACATGCAAAATTACTGACAGAAACATTTCAATAAGAATTTTTTAAAAATGTAATTTTGACACGTTGCGTTTTTATACAATTCAAAAATAAAGAACTAATATTTAATTGTGTTAGAAAAATAATCTTCATCAAATATCGAAAAAAAATCTTTTAAACCAAGTTAATTGAAATTTTCTGCAAATTAATCATGAATTTATTTCTTAAAAATTCCGTCTTTTCTCTGGAATTATAAAGAAAAAAAACATTTCGTCTATTTTCATTAGGATTATAGTTTCAAAAATAAAAGCGTGTGGATGAAAATGTAAATGACGAGAACTTTCAAACAAGGTGTCACATGCATGGTTTAAAATGCAGTTTTATTTTCGCATGAAAATTGAACCGCATTTTAAACTATGCATGTGACACCATGCATGTTTTCGCATGCAGTTTAATTTTCGCATTCGGGAAGGTAAAAAAATCACTTTTCAGCTCATAACTTCTAAGTAATTGTAAGTATCAAAAAACTTTCAGCGCAAAAGTTGTTCTTTCTGAAAAGGCGATAATTCGCCTAATTTGAATTTTCTTTCTATCTTCAATCATAAATGAATTACGAGGAAATGAAAGTTTTTACCTTCCATCATTTCCACCCCATTTAAGCTGGGTAACCCTTCTAGGAACTAGACAGAGATTTTCACCTTTCTTAAAACATATCCGCTATAGTTAAAATCTAATCAAATTACTCTAGTTTGTGACCAATAAGTAAGGTGAATGATGAAATACGTCTAACATTGAGTAGGCCTCACATGGAAACAGTTTGCAAGTCTTTAAAATAGTGCCCGTCGTACTCTTTGCACCTCTGACAACATGTGTACACATAGTCGCAATCTCTTGAAAACTCCTCTACAGGTACAGCTTTCAGTTCCCGTGTCGCGGCAATTTGAATACGCGTAATGTCTGTAAATCTTCGCCCTTTTAGAGCCACTTTTAAGTTTAGGAAAAAGGCAAATGTCCGGTCGTTACAGGCCAGTAGAATATGGTAGGTGCGACAGTTCAGTAACCCGGTGTTGAGCTAGAAACCGCTTCATTATCGTACAAGAGAAACCAAGAGCCAGGTTGCTACACAACGAATACGAGCCAAGAGACGTTTGAGCATCTCGCAGAAAAACGCATTGTTAACAATTTGACCTGTAGAAAAAAGTCCTTGTGGATCATGTCTTGACAGTCAAGAAAAAAAATTATCAATAGTGTCTTTACCCTTAACTTTTCAACCAATTTGTACAAAAAATTAAAATTGATTCTCTGCTCCATGACACGCAGCAAAACCACCGCACAGACAAAAGTTCATAATAAATATATCATGGCTCACAGGCGGACAAAACCACGAAACTACTGTTAAATGAATATTATAGAACACGATGAAAGTTTTTCTGAAAATTGGGTTGTTCCCATTTTCGATGGAGGGGTGATTCACCCCAGCTATTGGTCGCACCTTGTATATATTGTTACAAAGCTATAAAGTCGTTTCCCTGAGATGCTAGACTTGGCGACAAACTTGGCGACTTGGCGATAAATTTGGCGACTTGGCGGCAAAGTTGGCGACTTTGGCGACAAAGGGAATTTTCTAGAAGGACCTCAAACTTTCCACCTATTTCTACTGGTTTCATGAACTTTCTAGAGATTACGTCACTTCCTACGTAATGAAGTCACTTCCTGTTGAAAAGTATAAAGGCAAGCTCTCAAGCCAAGAAGAGTCAGTTGGATCTTGATCTACAAGCAAGCTGGTGAGCTAATAGGAAACCTTTGAGCGCTGTGTTGAGATTTAACGGTAATCTCTGTTGTGAATTTTTACAAGTGCTGTTTTAATACTTGTGTTACGTTTCTGTGCTTAGAATACCTATAAAATAAAGAGCTTTATTTTTGTAATCCTGCTTATTGGACTGCATTCACGCACACCCACAAGACGATTTTGTCACAATATATATATAAACTTCTGAACTAGGGGTGGTTTTCGGTTCTAAGGGTCATGATCTATGAAGATCTGCAGAAATTTTCTTGAAGTCTTGTCATGAGAACCATTGTAATAGGTAGAGTTTCTATAAGGAATCTACCTAAAATCAGAATTAATGAATTTTCGAGTTCTAAATTAAGAGCCGAATTTGGCTTTTTGATTGATTTTAAAGTTTTGTTATGCCCATTTCTTTTTTCTCTCTATTAGCAGAACAAGTTTAGATTGTTTTGGTTTTAGCCCTTTTTTGAAGTTACATCTAAGTCGAAATTTAGTTTAGTTATATAAACGTTCTTTTGAAACAACACGAGAGCTATTTTGGTATGGTCCTTGTTGTTCTAAACTGTGGTCAGATGAAGAACCCAACACCTGACACAACCTCTACAAGCCTCTGCGCTGCACATGTGAAATTTCATTTTAATGTGTAAAATTCAAATGCAATAGACTGTCATACAATATGGAACTGAGTTTCGGATCTGGAATCCTCTGGTTCCGAACCCGAGGTCTAACCATCAGGCCACCCTGGTCCTGTTACATCTAAGATGAGTGCAACAATAAGCTATGAAGAAAGTTACTTATGACTGTCCCACTGATCGTAAGATTATTTATGATCAGTGGGACAGAAGATGCTGATCATGAACAAAATAAACTCTAAAATAGTAGCGGAATTTCTTCCCATGTAATGGGTAGTCAAAATTCAATGAGAAAAAAAAATAACAGTTTACAACGCGCATTACAAATTAAAAGGTTAGCAAGCAAGCCACAACTATGCAATGGCAGCTTCTGAGGGCCACAAAAAATAATAAAAGAACATGTGAATCATAATTCAATTAAAAATATAGTGATTTTTTGTCTTAGTGTACAGTAAAAAATTATGTAAAGTTATTATAAGTGTTAAGATCTTTCTTTCTTTCACAGAAATGTAGCCCCCATCTTCATAGCCGAACAAATAAGAACAGCAGCAATTTTGGATCTTTAAAGAGAAATTTCCTTTCATAATTGCAGAAAATTACCAGACATTTTTCTTTTATAAATTTATATTGATTTCAAATCTGGGAACGAAACTGGAATTTCATTTTGCTCTCTATCTTCAGTGAATAGTACGATATTATACATAAAGAGAATGTCACCATTCGAGAATATCAATACAGAATTTGGTTTTATAAGATTGAAATCTCTAAATATCTTACAATGATAATTTTTGTAAAAGGTATTCTTACAATTTACGGACCAAAATTTATTCGTTGTGAACCGCGAGTTTGCCCGTTTGTTTGTTAATCATACTTTTGTAGCATACACGCTTTGACATACACGTAATAGATAAATAGAAATACCTATTAGAGCGGATTATAAACATTCAAATATAAGCAAATAAGTGAGACAAGCTAATAAGTGAGATGGACAAGATCAAAATCCACATACACGGAGAAACTTCGGTGACACTTCGCGATTCTCCGTTACCAAAGCCGCGACCTTAGCAACAAACCACCATGGCCTTGAGACCAAATGGAAACAAACCATTTTTCTTCTTGTGTGTTTAAAAGGATTATTTCCTCTTGAAGCTACATGACCATGAATAAAATGTTCGATTGATTAAAATATATTCCATCGATGGATGCAGCAAAAGATACAGAAACAGACTAGCCCAGGAATGTGGAATTTTTTTGCACTGAAAGGCATCTTTAAATTTCGGCATTTGCGCCAGAGACCGCGCGAGCAGAATCTAAAAGGTTATCGTTCTTTAATTATTATTGTATTACAGACAAGTATATTATTTCAATGCAAATTGTAAATAGCTGGTAAGGTCGCATAAGGAACTCAAAATTGCCACTGGTCCGCCCCACTAGACTAATCCGAGGATGTTGAACGCATCAGAAAAAATGCATCATTTTGAAGATAACTATTCTAGTGCCCATCATTCTAAGCTCTCTTTAGTTCCGAAATCCACATAATTATTCTAGTGCCCATCATTCTAAGCTCTCTTTAGTTCCGAAATCCACATAATTTATTTAAATTTATCATACTAAATTTTTACTAATAAGGCGATCTGAATATTTTTTATGAAGCGCCATTTTAACTTGATATTAGAAATAGTGACTATTAATAGATATTTGTGCGAAATACTTTTAAGAGATTCATTTGACATTTACAATGCAATTTATGAATCTTTCCTTTGAAATGAAAAATTTTGAAGAAAAATTTATTCGTAAATGACATTTATGAGAATTACAAAGTATGCAAAAAGATTACCAAGAATGAAGTCTAATCAACCTCATAAAAAGCATAAATAATGCCAATTGAATATTTATTGAATATTTCACTAACCAAACTTAACTAGAAATTTAATGATTCTTTTATGGCAAAATTTTCCCAAAATATTTTAAGTGTACCTGTTTTAACTTGATCACCATTTCTTTCAATTTAATATCGGAAATCTCCAATCCATTTCTTTTTGCAGCTTTTGACAAAATCTTGAGAGCTTCTTCTGTTTTCCCCTGAGTTAGAAGCCATCGAGGAGATTCGGGTAATAGCCTACAACGGACAATGATCGTTAAAAGTTATCAAGTAAAGGAAGGAAAAGTTAGATAAAGGAAACAATTCAAAATATTGGCTTATTAATACGTTTCAATGAATAAATCATTACTTACAAAACAGAATTCTATATGAAAGTAACTTTTTTTATCTATAAAATTATCTAATATGTTTATTTATTTGTTTTTATATTTATTTATTGATTTTATATATAAACTCAAAGAATACAAAAAGTTTTACCCTTCAGTTAAAAAGCAATGCATTGGTTGAATTCAAAATATAATATTACAAAACGGTAAAAGTTCAACATAAATGAAGGTTTGTATATACACTAATTTCGTAGAATTTTAAATGCACTACTTTTAATTTTTAAGCTTTCTTTTAATGTTTATTTTTAACCTATTGTTCAGTACAGTTATGGTTACAAAAACCATAAAATCTACAGAAAGCCATTATTTTCGACAACCGTCAAATTATTAGTATATCTCTGATGTAGGTATATTATAATGGTCCAGGTGCAAGACATGATAATGCTGCTAGTGTCCCTTAAACATCGATAGTTCAGTCGATAGTTTTTCCAGCTATCGACTGAAAATATCGATAATATCAATTGTTTCAAAACTATCGATACGTGTTTTTCCAGTCTATAATTTAGAAACTATCGTTGCTATCAATAGTTCCAGTCGATTGTTTCTGTTGATAGTTTTGAAACTATCGATAGTTCCAGCCGATTGTTCCCGATAGTTCCAGTCGATAGTTTTAAAACTATCGATTGAAAATGCGTCTATCGATAAAATTGTCTGGGAGAAAACTATCGATAGCTTTGTGAAAGTCGATACTGTAGATTGTTTCAGTTGATAGTTGCGAGAACTCGATACTATTGACTTGGCTTCGGTAGTATCGGTAGTCTATCGATGTTTAAGGAACAGTAAATGCTTGCCAATTTCGCTATTACCTGGACGCTAAAAGTGCAAAAATATTGAAAACGACTTGGTTAGAAGAATGAAGTTTGCCGGAACAACATTTAAATTGTGTGAAAGAACTTTTGAGGAACTATACATACGACAAAAAAAATCAAGAAATTCGTTTTAACAAAATAATGTTTAAATGATGGCATACTATCTGAAATGCATGATACAAAAATTGTTGAAAATAGCCTAAAGGGCAGACTTCTAGGATCTACAGCTATCAAATTTAGCAGGTAGTTACTTTCAGGGTAGTAGGTGCTCACAATCAAAGGGTTTTACAAATTTTAATCAGAGTTTTAATTAAAAATTAATCGAAATTGCAATGTTTGCCCTCAATAACATCGGGGCACAATGCCAATGCGTAACAACTATTTTTAACCACAGTAAAAAGTAAAGCATTAAACTTTCAGTGATACAAATTTCGTCTAATTTTAATTAAAATTTCAAAAATATTTTTAAGTATAGTTTACAACAATACTTTTCATTGTTATTGCATTCAAACACACGAGTTGAAACGCTATCAGAAACATTTTTACGTGCAATCGGTGCTCTATAATTATGGGGAAATTTTTGAAAATAATATAAAGACATAAGAATCAAACCTAAAACATTATAATCCTACGATAATTAGGAGGATAGATTTGAATCGACCTACATTTTTTGGAATAAAAGTAAGAAATTCTTATATCTGTGTATTGTAAAAGAATCCTACCACCAAGTTGCTAAAACGACGACACTAGGCAGGATAAGAACAAATTCGATCCATATCCAATCCCTCAACCACCAGGCGATGAGGGGGAGGTGTAAAGCCCCAGCAATCCAGGTGAGGTAAGTTCCACAGTAGTAGGGGGC
>BGPR01045768.1:0-12228 GCA_013235015.1 Araneus ventricosus | reverse complement strand
TTGGATCCAATTACCTTCATATTATTATTGACGGATACAATTCCAACTGCAAAAAAATTATTTAATGTCGGAAACAAAAAATTGTTGTGAAATTTCATGTTACTTTGCCACGAAATATGTGAAATTCCGGTATGTCTATTACTATGAATAAATCAGATCCTCCTGGTAAGGCTCTGAGATCAATGTCACAATAAAACCTTCATAGCACCAAGAGACGTTAAAATGTTAATGTATTTTCATTGTGAGAATCAAATTCTTGTAGTAATTCTTAAATTCTTATGAGAGAGTTCATATCGTTTCCTCAAATTCCTAATAGCTCTAATCTAAAATAGTGAAATAAAATTTGCTATCCATTGTTGTAAAATTTATCTCGCTATTATCAATAGTTCCGGAGAAATTTTAAATTATATTAATCCTATATTTCAAATTAAATTCCGATTTTCAATAGAAAGTAGTAAATCACGTCATTGGTATATCATGCGCGTGATATAGTTTGAACGCTAAATTGTATCTGAATGCATTTTATGTTTTTAAAACGTAAGCAGAACTCTGGCTTAACATTATTGCCAATAAATATAGAAAAAGATTTTTCTTAGGTGGATTTTAGGGATTATATAAAATTGCAAGGCTTAAATGACTTAAATACGCCTTGCTTTAGCGCATGTTTTTCTCTGTCAGTGGGTAAGATCAAGAATTTTATTTCATGTTTTAGGTAGGCTTCGTTTCTTTAATGTTTATTAATCATTTGTATCAGAATTTATCACTCTTAATTAATTTCTAGAAGAAACAATTTTAATCTTATAGCCACGGATTGGTCGGATGCTCACTCTACGAACATAGAATGCATGAAAAAGTAGTTGAAAATGATAAAATTACATACAATGTTGTTCTTCCTTTAACATTCAATCAGGCGCAATACAAATGCTAAAATTATTGGGCACAACTTATCAGTCAGATTAACTCTTTAAGCTCGAGGCGACTTTTTTGTCCCACTCTCTTTAACACCGTTGCTTTTTGGGAGGATGCGACATGAACTGAGGACAGACGAGTGTAATTCTTTTGCTGGCACACCTTTATTCAAAATTCCGCACCACAGAATCGGGAGGGTGCTTTCTCAATACAAGTGATTTATCGTGCAAATGGATGCTTTCACGGTGGACTTTCAGTGTAATCGCGTTTCAAACATGAAGCCCATTTGCCCCAAAGCCGAGATCTAGCCACTAGGCCACAGCGGCCAAGAACTTATGCTTGACTGATCATGAAGAGACTGAACTTTAAAATTCGAGCATTAACACAAAAACATACCAACTCCCTTCTAATGATTTTGCGTAGCGTTAACCTTCAGCTTGCACTACGAGAAAGCAACTTCGTTTTATCACTGTTTTGAGAGTGGTAGAGTGAACCAGTTTATTGTGTCTTTGGGATTACATACTGAAAATTTTAGAGGAAAATATTTAGGAGAAATTTTACGCAAAATTGGGGAAAACCTTTAATGAAGCATTTTAAACATGTTAGTAAGATTACAGAAATAATTGTTTGATCCGATCCCAATGCTGTGAATAATATAGATGTTTCAATAGGAAGCCCTCCTAGCATCAAGAACACCTAGCAAGGTCTTTCAAATAGCATCACCAAAGATTACCCAAAATTTGGCAGACCTTGTACGTTAAGTGCATGTAAATCATTATGTAAACGCCCATTAGATAGTTGAAAACTTAGGAATAGGTTAAACTTACGGATGCGTAATAAAAGTTACAGAGATATACGAATTATCGACTTTTAAACTGTACAGGAAAAACAGAAAAGGACGTCTCCGTTGCTAGGAGGTGTATTTGCGTATCCTTTTCATCAAATTTTCCCGCAGTATTAATAGGAATTAATGCGGGACATTTTCAAAATATATTAATGTCACCACAAATTAGTCCATCGTCAATTAACATCAGATTTCATTAAAGCAAGGCGACCCTATTGGGACGCCTGTTTCTGTTTAGGAAATAATAGAACTTCTCCAAAACATCTACAACGTTCGAGATACCTTCAAATTCTTTTTAAAAACCATTTCCGTCGCATATTTCAGTCGTAAGACTCAAAAATTGCCTAGGAATCCTTTTCTAAGTTAAAAATTTCTGCGAGACCATGATTTACTGTGCTTCGGTTCGGGGTAATGCATGCAAGCCACCCCGACCTGGTACGTAGCCGTGAGGTTATATCTGAAGGACCAGAACGTCACGAAAGGAACTCGGGCACTAAAGCTGGAATCATGTTATCTATCACTGGTCATGGCCAAACTCATCGCGCGTTAGGTACATCCCGTCATCGAAGAGGAGTTGAATACCCCACACCTTCCTAAACTTTCAGGGGGAGCTGGATCCCTCTTACTTATTAAGCGGCTTCTCATCCGTGCATTCACGGTGCCCCAGAGAGGGACATGTTCTGGGTAAGTTCAGATAAGGAAGCTAAGGTTTAACAGGTGAATTTCAAATGAATTTTCGATCAAGCGTTTGATAGCGGAAAAAGGATTCCGAAAGACATGGAAATCATTTGAAGAGAATTTAGACACCTCATTAATAGCTTTATACACACTATTATTTACAGAATGTTTGGCAGGAACTATCTGGGTTTATTTAGCTAGGCTTCTGTGAGTATCTTGTGAAGCTGTTAAATAACGTGAAATTCTAATTGGATGATAAACATCTTGATTATAAAATGATTTCGAACAAATCAGAGTAATTTAATATAATTATTTACCAACTCTGTCAGGTATATGACACAAAATTTATTACCGAATGAGTAGGATAACTTTCATTTTCTGAAGATGGAGGATTAAAAAATATAAACACTGGAATGAAAGCGTTTCATTTGCTTTTACATTTTATCGTTACGAAGTATTACAAAGATAAAAGTAATGTAATCTTCAAAAAAGCCTCATCTCAAGATGTGGATGAATCTCCGCGACCCCCGGGTCGTTACCATTCTCATTTTTGGAATCCATTCTGCATGTGAACTCAACAACGCAAAGAGCTATAAAGTTGAAATTTGGCACGCAGTTTTATCGCCAAATTTTTAGGACTGTCTGTTTTGAGAAAAATCTATAGAAGATGTAACTACCTTTCGGCCCGTCTATTCTTGAGAGTGTGAGCTCAATAACGCAACAAACTTGTTATATGATGTTTCTTAAAACTAGTATCAAATCTTGAATTGAAGAGTCAAGGTCATAGGCAATAATGTTAAATACTACAAAGCATAACAAGAAACACGCCATACTGTGTCCGAATGAAAGAAAATAGAATGAACACATCCCTCTATTTAAACAGAATTCTACTCTTACAATAGACAAAAATCATGCTCAAAATGTCAAGAAATCTGAAATAAAAATGTTATCAAGAGAGATTTGTAGGTCTTTGTTTGACCACTTTCGCGTGAAAGAACGTAATGTGTTTTCGGGAATTGGATATCATTACTGTTATATTAAAGTTACATTTTCAATACATTTGGAAGATATGAAGATAATTTTGTGCATTAGATCTTTCAGCCAGAGTCGTAGCGACAGGGAGGCATTGATACATCCTGCGTCAGTATTAGGGACAAAATATTAATGTTTTTCTTTCACATTTTAAAGTGAAATATGATAAAATGGCGAAAAAATATAACTAAACCTCGAGCGTCATTAGCCATTTATTTCGACTAGGGAAAAAATGTTCATATTTTGACTCTGGCGCCACTTACTCTCACTACGCCACTTCCTACAGTCAGGAATTACTTTTAAACCCCATATCAAAATGAAAGGTTAAAAAATAGTAGAATGTTAGAAAATGGGATCATTCACAGCGGTTGAATCACAGCTGAAGATATTATCTTACAGTTTCAGAACATAAATAAATAAATGAAATAATAAATAAAACTCCGATCCCAAAACCGATCGAAGAATTCAGAAATAGAAAACATCAAAAATCTCATTGGGATATCCCATCAATCATCACTCTGTCGCCATGGTTCAAAGATAGAGGAGAAGACATCGCTGTTCCACGCATTCATACTAGTATATTCATCTCTGCAGCCCTTTTACGTAAATTTGGTTTATAGAAACCCTTTATGTCAGATATGCAATTAAGATAAAGATATTAAACACATTCTCCTGAATTGTGACCAAAGTAAAACTCACATAGTGAATCTCTAAGAAAAACTCCATTTTTCTTCCAGCATTCTCCGAAACATCATTAGAAAAATTAACTGCATTTTCGAACTTTTATTCAAACTCTAAAATACTTCAAAATTTATTATAGGGAAGACATCCTTTGTTGCTAAATTTCCTATGGACAAATACATTTCCTCTGTTTGAATTGGTAAAATAATTATATAAAATCTTTTGCGCATTCTGATTAAATCCATCTTCTAAACGAAGTTGTTAAACAGAATGAAATTTTAAGAAACAATGCGAGAACAATAAAATTATCAATCTGATATCTCTACTAATAATAAAGCAGAATGTTTGTGGTGTATGCATGTGTGTGTGCAATGGCGCTCTACAGGACAAACCACTGGACATAGAGTCACGGAATTTGGCTAGAACATTCTTTGTAAAGTGGGAATGTGAACCTTGGAGGATTTTTTAAAAAAATAATTACAATTTAAAGTAATTAAAATGAAAGCGACATTTTGGAATTTTTCCCAAATAACTTCCAGAAATATTAAAGCTCAAAAATTATTTTTACTCCCTCTGAAAGTGCAAAAAATTACCTTCTCAATGATTTCAATTATGTTGGCGTTCAATTTTTTCTCTAACTTTAATAATCTTTAAAAATATTTTTGGCATAATTTACAACAATACTTTTCATTCTTGCAACGCAATTAAAACCTTTTTCATTGTTTAAAAAATATTTAATTGCGCGTTTCTCTTTCATTGTTGAAGGCTAAGGTACATCCGATTCCATCCTAATACATTTTGCTTTCATATTTTATTTCATCAAAACTTTTGTGGAATCTTTATAATAAACTCTTTTTGATATTTAGTATTTGAAGAATTATATGCAGTAAGCTGAATGTTTATGGCTGCTATGTTTTCATTCTTTTATTAGCATGTTTTAATTCAGCAAACATGCCGCTGACCATAAAATGTGTTGCGCCATTTTAATGTTGAAATCAAAAGCATATTCTGCAAGAGGAATAAGAAAGTGAAGATTGCGCTGACAACTTGAAGTTAGATGTTGCATGGCACGCTCAATCATTTGACTCCATTAGGGGCATTTATGTAGACAAGGAACAGAACAGATGCAAGGCCACTAAGAGTTTATGGGTTAAGGTATCCGACTACGTTCGGAGGCCTTTTTTTAAATAATGATATTTGAAGCAATATTTTTGTATTTTTCTATGACATTTATGTTAAAACTTAATAAATCATAGAAAAAGGTTAAATGAATTAAATATATTCTTAAAAATTTGAAAAAACTTAGATTTTTTTGCACTAAATTTGACCTTTTTTCAAACACCCTCATTCAAAAACAAATGATCAGAATGATAAATCCTTTAGTATATATAATCCTTCAACTATTGTATAGGTCCTGAAGCAAAAGTTTTGCAATGTATCTAAAAACATGTAAATTATAAGAGTTTTAGTGTGAAATCATGAATTTTTAAAGAATTTTGGCCTTTTTTCAAACCTTAAAAGATACATAACTTTTTAATGGAGCATTATTTCACTTATATTTTGGTTCATTACCTATACAATATAATAAATAATATGTATGCCAAATTTGAGACGGTTATTTTAAGTTGAATTTTAGTTATCGTGTTTGAAAAATGAAAATTTTGCAAAAAATCACATTTCGAGAAAAATGAGTTTAAAGTTTATGTTTTTAATTTACAATGAGAAGAAAATAGAATTTTTCTTCAATACTCCCCAGTTTTGTAGGCTAGTCCTTAGTGTTTGCCAGCTTAGCACATTTTTGAAAATTGTCTGTTAGGAAATTTTTTTAGTCGTTTTCTTGAGTCTTATGTGTCATTATCGTTTTCTATCATTCAGCCGCCATCGATAGATTTTAATATTGTTTTTCAGTCAAATAACTTTATAATGCCGATTAGTTGATATAGAGACACTTTTAGTGATTGATATTGATCATAAGTACAATTTATGTACTTTTACTACGTTTATTATCAAAAATTACATCATTAACGGAGAGTCAAGATACTGCAATGATTCAAAATTACCTAAATTTGCAACAATGTCATAGAAAACAAAGAAATTCACACTGAAAATCTTTCAAAATTATACCTGGTATATGTAAAATAGTATAAAACAAAAATAAACAAAAAAAATTAAATATCTTAAGTAAAAACAATGAAAATTGCTTCTTTATCGTATTATTTACCTTCCATTTTCAACTGTCAAGTTCTACTAAAATGTCTCTAATTTCACTTCTGATCATCATAGATGTAAAATAAAAACTGTTTTGAAAACTAAAACCAATAGGCTTTCAGATAAGACATTAAAAAAAAATTATGATTTTCGGTCAAAAATGAGTTTTCGAACGTATGCGGATACCTTAAATATCTACAACGATCTACTCACGTTGTTAAAGGAAACATGAATATAAAATTTTTAAAGATTCAATTTAAATTATTTAACCCGGCGAAGAAGCTGGTCGCCGAAGGTTGCTAGTCAAGCAATGTATCGGCCTCGGAATAAAAGCAATTTGGGAAAAAAGCTAATCCAAGGCTGATTTTTTAAATAAAATAAATTTTAAGATAAGAAGACATTACGTTGGAAACTTAACACTCGAAGCTTTAATAGTCTTTTCGGAAACATCAAAATTAAGGAGCAATCAATAGTTCTAAAGGAAGTTTATCATAGTAAATATAGAAAAAGTCCATTATTGCATAGGATATTCATTTCTAACCTGTATTGAACAGAAGATCGCAAACTTCAAAAGATGCTCCATGAATATTTTCTTTTGAATTCATCAGAAATTTGAATAAAATGTAAAGAATTTTCCAAGATGGCGAAGAAAAGACGCTTTCCTAAAATAAATATTAGCAATAATAATTTTGGACGTTGTATAGATTTTGTAAAGAAGCATTTTTTAAAGCGGTATCTCTAAAATGATTTGGAACAATAGATTCTCCACAACGAAGTGTTTTATAGCAATAAATAATTGAATTATCATAATGCTTTCAATTCTTAGAGCCATTTTTGTTCTCATACCTGAAATGGAAATTGATAGAATAGGCTAATTATGGAATCAAAACCAAAACTAACTTAACTGAAAACAAATAAACAGCTTCTGATCGTAAGTTTTAATGCCTAATTACTGCTGTAATCTGGAAAATGTATTTGAATCTTTTGAAACGCATTCGATTGAACACTGAAAATCGAATTCGCTTATAGCATAAGTCTTTAACTCGCCTATTATTGCATTCATACTAACAGAATTTTAATGTGAATTCCTTCAATTATCCAGTAACTACTCCTGCATTCAAGCATAGATAGAAGGCCTTTCAAGAAATTAAAAAAAATGATTTTTTTTTTCTTCTCATTGCAACTTCAGACTTTGCGACGCCGCTAATGAGCTATAGCCGTAACTTATATAAACAAGAGATTCAACTAAATGAATACACTTGTCAGATAGTTCAGGCATCCAGCTAAGGACAACTTTTAAAGAATACGTTTGGTAATGAACTAATAAATACGCTACTATTTGAATTGAGAGTTTCTTTAAAATGCCTTCTCGTTTCAGTTTTGAGTGGTGAGACACAAAATAGTTTGGAAATATATTTTGAATTTCATGCAATAACAGTTACTAAAAGCTTGCTCACACTCTTCAGGCAACTAAACCTCTAATAAAAACAAATTAATAATGCAAGTTAATGCTTAGGTTTGTCGGGATAATTCTTAAAGGAGTATATCTAACTATTATTCAGGAATCAGGAGCTTGAATCAATACCCATATGAAAGCCTCGGCTGCAACAGGTCTTCGTTGTATCTCAGAATGTTTTTTGTTGATTTGGGAACCGATTCCGACCTAGCGGACATGTTAGTGGATGTCAGGTCATATCTCAGGACATGATGACGTTGCAATAATTCCCTGGATGAGTGGCGGGAGGGAATAAGTTTCGAAATGAAATACCGACGAAGATCCGCCGTGCATGTCAGTACACATGCGCGTTATATCACACGCAGAGGTCAAACGACTTCCCTTTTTCTGTAAATATCAGAGAATGGATTTGAGAAAGAAATAAAAGAACGTCGTAATGATCAAGAAGTAACCCGCGCATCTTCTTCATTTCAAACTGAATATGAAGATGCTATGGGTGTAGCTGTTTCACTCATTTGCATCCGTGAGCAGAATTATCAACACACTATGGATTTCATTCATCCCAAGGCGCGAAAAAAAGTTTGAGTTGATGATAAGCAACGCTTTCTCTTTGTTCGCGACTAATTATGTAATCTGTGTTGTCAACGTCTTGTTTCTTTTTGTGTCTGTAAGAAAGATAGCCGAAATCAGAATGGTCTTTGACTCAAGCCTGACACCTAAATCTCTGTTAACTAATTAACTCTGTATTAGGCATCTAGCATTGATTCTGATATTTCGAACGAGTTAATGTGGTATTGGTGTGTCCTTTTTAAAATTTCAGTTAAAGTATTTGATTTCATTTTCTATTAAGACATTTCTGTGTAATTATCAAGGGTATTTATTTTAGAAGGAATTGGAAGGAATAAAACAACCACGTAATTATGAACAAGAAGTCCGTGCATCTTCTTCATTTCAAACTGCATGGGAAATTGTTATGGAGGTTTTAGTCTAACTCATTTTTATTCTTAAACAAAATTATTCCTACACGACGACTCTCAAATATACCCTGGCGCGAAATAAAATTTCAGCTGACAATAATTGATAGTCGTCTTGCGTGGATAATTCAGCTTAAGGTTGCAAATTGTTTAGGAGTTTAAAAACAAAGCAGAAAGAGAAAACTTTTATTCAGTTTTTGACATCCACTCGATATCTTAACAAAAATTAACTTTAAGATCGGCGAAACATAAGTATGAGTACAAATTAGACGTGAAGTCAAATAAGCTATAAATTCTACTCCTACCTCAATTTTCACAGGCCGGGAGAGCTGTTCAGTGGTGGGCATCTGCCTTCTAGAATATCAGTTATGGAATTATTATTCATATTCAACGAAGAGAAGGGAATTATAACATACACGGATTTTATTGATCATAGCGGAATGAATTCTGATTTATTTACACTCTCCGAACAAAAATATAAATCTATTTTCACTCAACTACAAAAAAAATCATTAGTTATTTTCATATAATATTAAAAGTATGATTCAAAGTACAATCATTTAAATATTGGTAATTATTTTCAAAAATTACTCATTCAAAGCAGTTCTAATGCTCATTTGAACATATGATAGTCTTTGAATCATTATCCCACAAATTCTCGCATAATGTTTAAAATGTTGTGGCTGAGGATGCCTATGTATCGGTGGTAATCTTTTTTGGTCCATTATATTAGCGCAAGATGTTCTGCAATATTCATACGATATCGTGTCGACGCTGCGGTGGATTCAAATTATCGTATCAGCATTGTGAAGAAAGCGTAAAATACCTTTGCTAATTAGGCAGTTACGTCATTCGACGACCATAGTCGGAAGAATAGCCGCAACTGAAAGCTTATAAAGTTCTTGATACATAGAAACCAAACAATTACTCAGTCAGAGAAACTTTTTGAGACCAGCTAGAGTGAGAATTCCAGTGGCCCAAAATCTATAGTTATTTTTCAAACGTCTCTTTCTTCGCAATAATTAGCGGAGAGAAAAACCCGTTGATGCGCAATCTTGTTCTACATAATTCATACATTCTATAATGTTGCTGTAATTGCAATACATGCGTTGTTTCTTAAAATCACGTTCTTTCAATATGTTAATGCGGTTCAAAATACGTAACTTAGTGTTGGAGAAATTTCAACGTCTTATATCACCATCTTTAGAGTTTTCCACGGAAGTTGTATAAGAGGGTTGTTTGTGGCTGCCTTCTAGAAGCTCTAATTGGAAACAGGTTACGAAATTTGATTTTTCGTAATTCTGATTTCGTCGCTTAAGATGCATCAAAACCTTTTTAATTTATTTAAATTTCAATGAGGAGAGTAATACTCGATTTTTCGATACCAATAACAAATATTTCTGCAGTGTTTTAATATAAAAAAAGGAAACCACGTGTTCCAACCAGATGAGAAAAATAATTCAGAAATATTCGTTTTTGGTTGATTTTCATTGTGAGAACGTATTTCACTTTTAAATTACAAAAAAATGAGAAATGCGGTGTTGCATGTTAAGGGACTATATGTTACATTTGAAATTGGCAGCAATCATAACATCTAGAGAATCCTCTGCTTTTTATCACAGCGTTTTCTATAGAGAAACACTGTCTTTCAAGATAAATAGGACAATTCTAATTCATCCATGACGAATGAAGAAGCGTTTCCTATCGATATAACTGTGTTTGATCAACTTTTGACAGTGGTAACAACAACGAACTTTAACTTTCGAGATATTTTAAAGATGAATATCTGTCGTATGAACACCTTTAAATAGTTTTCGATGGAAGCTGTAAAGAGGGATGGTTAGGGCTGTGTCTTGAAAGCATGGATTAGAAGCAGGTTAGAAATATGGATTTAGATTTGTTACAAATGGCAATCCTATCAATATTGTAACAAATTTATTTTTTTCATTTTAGATTCATTACAGTATTTATCGGATTGCAAGTTTTCAGTGTTCCGTGCACCATTTCAAAGTAGAGACAATTAAATTTTTACCGCAGTGCTCATTGTGGTACAGCAGCTTGTAACTCTAAAAGCGATGAAGATTTCTTGACTTATTGAGCCTTTGTATGAAAAGTGTTTCTGCTGATCGCAAATTCTTATTTTGTGCACCTCATATTTCTCGATAAAATAATTTTTATTCTCACTTTAGATTTTAAATTAACTTTCTTTGGTTTTTTGTCATTATTAAAATTTATTTAATTAATATTTTTACTAATAATTTTTAATTAACGTTAATACTTTTCTTCTTTCGTAATTACTACTTTCATTAGAAATATTTTTTGAACGCTTACATTAGTCTGACAAAAACTGTATTGATGTTTTGGAATTGATAATATATTTTATATTCTATAAATAATTTATTATATCTCCTTTTTTAAATTAACTTTATGGGTTTTCTTTTACATTATTATTTTATAATTTATAAATTTATTAATACAAATTTTTGTCAAGCCGGAAATTTCTGCCAAATGTTGGACGTCTCTCTGCCAGCCGGTGTTAATTTGAAAGCGACAAATAGAACCTCGACAAGCTAGTATTTCGGAATTCGGAAACTAGTTTTATAACTCGCACTATAGATCTTTACCGCATTTCAAACAACAGGTTGTCAGAACATTTGTTTGTCTGCCGGTGTATAAGCGAACATGATAACTGAAAATCACAACAAGTAAGATAAATCAAATGCGGCATGAGGTCTTGACACCAGAATTACAGATCTCGATCCCATTTTAGACTCCATCAGTATGAGGAGAGGTCCAAATGGGGCACTCATTTCTCTTTCTCATTCTACGATGTACATTGTAAAGCTGGGTATTCACGGTGAGACCATTCCACGCCAGTGGTGTGTTAGCGCTCCACATCATTCAATTTTTTCAGCCCATCCATTTAGGTGGGTCGTTCTCGAAGGTTTCATGAAGACTACGCAACTGGTCACTTCAATCCTCTAAAACTACTGAACCTACTCCTCCCTCTTTCAAAACGGTATCTTTCGCTTCCAAGACAGAGCCTCATTCTCCCTTCTCCTACGGGTGTACATTTCGTAATTTTAGCATTTATGAGAGAGACTCGCTCTCCCCTTCCCCACAGTTGCATTTCAGTTTTATGACTCAAAGCTCCAGACCGATAATGGACGAAGATGAAAGTCCAAATATTCTTACCAATTCACGCCAGTTCTGATCGGATATTCGCATCGACAACGGATTTTGGAGCAACGAGACCGAAATTGCGTGGAGCGGTGTAACCGTAAATGTCCGGCTTGAATGCGAGAAAGTCCAGAGGCCGTGTACTACTGCAAGCATCGAAAATCGGCAATTTATTGAAGAAATGGAACAGAAGGAGTACTAGGGATCAACGGATACTAATAAGGTTCAGTTAGGCCAAAATCAGAGTTGTCTTTGACTCAAGCCCG
>BGPR01045767.1:0-12228 GCA_013235015.1 Araneus ventricosus | reverse complement strand
TTTTATATATGTATTTTTTCTTTCGTCAAATAATCTTAATTCAAAAATATAAAACAGACAACTGGGGTAGAAATCCTTAACCAATTCGACGTTATTATACAATCAAGAATTAACTCCAAATTATACATTTTGAGATACAGCAGTTTTTACGAAAAGCTGCAGAAAATGTACTCGTGATACATCTTTCCAAATTTAATTATTGCTTCATTAGTAATCCGTTGCGCAACACATAAGTTTTAGATTTGCAAAATAAAATTAGCACATTTTCACGAAACACGAAAACAATAAAACAGAAAAGCAATATTTCTTTTCAAAAAATGTAATAACATCGAAAGGAACCGGAATCTAACAGGAACCTATGACCGGAGGCATCACCGGAAAGTTCCTCCGGTAGAGAAAGAGAAATGAAGCAAGGCAAAAATTAATGAGAAACATTTATTGGCCATAATTTAACAGACTAAATACTAAATTAATACATTTAATGATGTCGCGAGAGCTAATCGAAGATTCCACCATTAGAAATGAGGCATCTGTAACTTCTAGGCCTACGTCGAGGTCGAGTTAACTTTACAGCATTCGTAGAGGCGAGATTTACTAATCTAGTCGCTGAGGTAGTCGGTACATAGGACTATTGATACTCAAGTGCTTCATATTAACTAGTACGATATTCTACTACTCAGCTTCTCATCATAATGCCTGTATTCAGCACATATCAGAAGTATACCATTGTGAGACACTACTTAGCTGGTGACTCAGGAAAAGCAAGACTACTCTGTAACAAAATAACGAATTTAATAAAACAACAACTAAATTAAAATCCTAAATCAAATCATTATACTGCTAGTTATCAAATGATACAAAAAGAAGAAGAGAATGAACAGTAGCAATCAGTCCTTAAATACTGCATCAGGCTCGTCGCTATTGATAGATGGGTGACATCGCAAAGAGGGCGGATCCGATCTGCATGTAATTACAATTCAGGATATTGCCAGATGCCGCGATCATGCCACACATCCCTGACACTGACACATCATTAATTGCTAGACACAGATGAACACACCGGTGCTTATGTGACATTAGCAATACATTGGCTATTCTCTTAACAAGACCCTTTTCCGGGTGCAACGATTTTTCGAAAACTTTAGGGTAAGACTTAATCATTATGTGGCTCATTAATTGTCCTCACTTGTTCCGTACACTGGGTGCATGCTTACCAGTTCCGAGTACATAAACCTTAAAGAAGATCTACCCCCGCCCTGCCGAAGCATTCGGGTCACTTGAATGACACCCGCTGCAATAGCTGGAGTACTGAGGCCGGAGTCCTTCTAGCCAATCACCTGGCCACGGGCCGACCCCTCCCTAAGGAGGTACGTACTATCACTGGTGAAGGGACCTTCATCCACACCATTGCTATACCCCCAGAAGAAGCGAATTCCTGCTTACTTATCCGGCAGCAACTCATCCGTGTACTGCTGCCATTTACTTTCAGGTGACAATTGCGATCACGGTCTCCTACGCTCTCCTCTTCTTTCAGTTCAACACCCCCGTTTTATTCGTACCTGAAGGGGTGGAGCTTCGCCTCCCTTTCTTTTCACTGGTCAACCGAACCTGCTATCCGGCCAAAGACTAATCACCTATGTCCCCAATGGTCAATTTGGACCGTGGGATCCTTCCTGGATATTCTAACCACAAGAGATATGCAGGTGTCTCATGAAAGTACAGCGCTAATCTATTGATAGCCGGTCCGCATACACTGTTTGACAGTTATTTATCCTATGCATTGTCAACGACCTCAGTTTTGCAGGTGCTATTTTTTCTAATGTAATTGTAATGACCACAGTGTGTGGCTGGCTTGCAGTTTGCGGTCTGAGTGAAAAGTGGTCGACTCTATTCGCGTGGGAAAATGTCCTCGTGGGAAAGGGAAAACATCACAATGTTAACTAATTCACCTAAACAATTTTACTAATAATTTTGAAGCACCCTGTATAATAAGTCTTCGTGCACAGTCAATTAGAAAAATGCATTGTCTTTTCGTAACTTACGCTTATTTTAATCAAGGCAATCACTGATAAGCTATGGCTATAAGAGTATCACTATAAATACTACCTTAGCCAAATCTTTATCAAATTATTGCATTGTTTAGCGTTTTCCACTTTTTGATATCTTTCTTACATTCTTGCTTCATGCTTGTTTCATGTTGTCAATACACTGGATCTTGGCTAATTCGAAGCTGACTTGATCACAATTAAAAATCCGATTTATGCAAAAATTCAGATTAATAAAGTTGGCTCTAAAATTAAGTATAGCAAGGGAAAATGACAATTTTTAAACTAAAAATGGTAGAAAAAATTTATTTTTTAATATCTAACAGTTTTTTATTTTAAAAAACACATAATAATAAGTAATTTCAATAAATAAAGCAATTATAATTATTTAATAATTTTGAATATAATAATAAGAATAAATAATCTAAGTAAACAAGCGGTATTAACGCCTTTGAATAAGGCAGTTGTAAAATGAAATTAATAAGCAGTACAGTCCACGTCTAACTCGTTCAAAGTTTTTCAAAAAATGATAAATGAAATTTTTATTGCTTTTTTGATTAGATACATTGAAGAGCAGCTAATTCATCGATTGAATCGAGTGTATTAAGCATTACTCACTTGCAATATCTGAGGACACAACGGACGGACGTATTTGACTAACCGAAAACAATTCAGAGATGAAAACAATTCTTCATAATTTTTTGTTGTGACTTTTAATTAACCGAAATAAATTCGAATTATGGAAGATATTATAATATTATATTAATAGGAAGAAGAAAAATCGAATGAGAAATTCAGACAAATTCAGGTTAAAACCGTTCGAATTTGCCAAGCTCGACTGTATATAAATCTAATTCTACACACGATGTTTCCCTGAAATCTGTAAAAACTTTTTTTTTCCATTATACAGAGGATTCGATCTCGCTAATCAGTTTCTTGAATGGTGTTACGATTATGCAAATGACGAATATCCATATTTTATATACAGTTCTGAAAAATTTCCTACCGAAGAGGAACAAGTAAGTAACAATTTTCTCAAAACTTAAATTGCATTCCATTTTAGAAAGTGGCTGCCAAAACTACTCTAGAGCAGTGGTTCCCAACCTTTTTCGTTATGCGAACCACCTGTTGCGTAAAAAATATTTTGAGGTCCGATAACTAAATGCACAAGTAAAAAATATACAGGGTTCCCACTTATATCCGTTACACCCCCTTAACTTCTAAACGCTGACAGCTTAGGCCACAAAGTTGGTGTCTAGGTATAGTAGAAAGGCTATGTGCTACTCGATGAGACAACTTACAACGCCATCTATCGGCAAATTATGGAATTAGCGGTTCTATCTCGAAAGCAGTACAAGATACGAGAAAAAGGTCAATTACAAAATTGTAGAGCTGGATAATTAGCTTATGACTCATCCAAAATCAATTTTCTCTGAAACTCCATTCCATTTTTTATGTCATTGCATTTGTGAAAAAAAATAATTTCCATGCTGAATTTGTCATACTTCGTTCCTTTAATAAATAATGCTCATGTTCCGAGATAGTTTTAAAAATTTAAAAAAAGTTCCAGAACAGAATTTAAATCTCTGATGTACCAAAATTTTTGTCTGATATTTACTAGTACGTTTCACGGATTAAACGAATTGGGGTTAATGGTCTTCGAAATATTGGATAAATAAAACTATTTCTCCCACAGGTCACGTTTCAAATTCACTTCACATAAAGAATCAAAATTCAATGTCAATAAATGTCTGGGATGCAAAAATTAAAGAATATTCTTATGTGAAGCACTGTAGGACAAAATTTAAAGGAGATTCAAACATCTTTTTCAAAACAACGTAGCATGATAATGTTTCAGACTTGATTCGCAGTGCACAATTCTACGTATACTTCAATGCTAACTATCCAATATTTTTCTGCAGTTTATCAAAGGACAACAATTGACAAATGACTCATCAATATATTGTCTGAGAAGAATCATTATATGTGTTTAGCATTATATGTTCGGTAAAAAGCTTTTTCTTTCAATTGTTGGAATCATATATTTTCTGACGACACATTAAGTTGAACCAAGGAATTGCAAGTTTTAAATTATTGCTACTAAATGTTAACTTGGGTTACTGTAACTGCTGATGAATAACAGACTACTTCACAAAGATAAAAACCGTCCCAATGGTTAGATACTTAAAAACAACTGATAAGATAAATAACTCAAAATTTTATTCATAAATAAATTTTTCTCGTATGACATTCTTTATACAGGGTGTCCACACTTATCGTGGCGCAATAGCTAATTTCTAAACCGTTAGAGATAGACATATAATTCCAATAGGAAAAATACTTTAAATGAAGAGAAAAGTTATATTTTATGTTTTTTGAGTCACTAAGCATATTTCTTAAGAAGATACGAATTCCAACTTTTTATACGGTTCCCCCGGTCCTATCAGACATATTTAGTAAAATATAGACATAAATCAGACATATTTAGTATATTTCTCCATAACTAAATAGACATATTTAGTATGCGGATTTTGAGTATTGTAATATCTTTTATACAGGGTGTCCAAACTTATCGTGAACAATAGCTACTTTCTAGACCGTTAGGGATAGACATATAGTTTCGATTGAAAAAATGCTTTACATGAAGGGAAGAATTATAATATATGTGTTTTGAGTGAATAAATATATTCCTGAAAACGTTACAAATTCTAACTTTTTATACGGTCCCCAGTCCTATCAATCATATTTAGTAAAAAAATTTGACACTCTAACATTTTAAACAACAAAAAAGTTCCACTCTTCTGCGACTAAAACTGGGATAGTAATGGAGCTTTGATATTCATGATTTTTGACCAATCAGCGGCCTCGTCGTGCAAGTGCTCCGCATTGATTGGTGGATCGCCTTTGGGCGGCTATTGAAATGGTGCAAAGTGATCTAAATCAGCGACCACTGAGCGAGCGGTCAAAGCTCAATAACTCGGTCAGTTTTAGTCGCAGAAGAGTGGTGTTTAAAATGTTAGTGTGTGAAAAATAAAATACGATTCCTAAATATGGCTGATAGGACCGGGGGACCGTATAAAAAAAATTAGAATTCGTAACTTTTCAGAAATATATTTAGACTCAATAAACACAAAATATAATTCTTCCCTTCATTTAAATAATTTTTCCAATTGAACTATATGCCTATCTCTAATGGTTTAGAAATTAGCTATTGGACCACGATAAGTCTGGACACACTGTGTATTATGATAAATATAATTCAAATGTCAATAAAATATAACTAACTTAATGCAAAGATTCGAATGACTGAATTTTTAACAACATTTATAAAATTACCGATAAAGCCGATGAACGATGTGGATTTCCACTAAGAAAATGCAAATGAACAATAATGCATCTGCATATGTGTATAAGTAGTTTCAAAATTTCTGTACTTTTTGCAGATCTCATTCATCAGAGCTTATCTTGATCAGCTTGTCGAAGAAGGAGTCATCCCATCAACATCTGTGGAGGATGAGATCAAAGTCATTCTACAAGAAATTGATATATTCAGCATGGCAGTTAATCTTCTGTGGGCTCTCTGGAGTTGGAAAATGACTTTTCTGTCAAGCAAGGACTTTGGCTATGAAGTGAGTTTAACCAAATCGCAAAAACTGCAGTTTCTGATTTTAAAAACTCCTTAATTGTCAGACTTACTGTTACGAAATAAATGGAGAGAGATCTTTAAGACATCACGTTTATTAGCAGACGGACGGCACAACACTGATTACACACACAAAATTCATAAACAGAGAGCGTTACAGCAGCGCCATCTAGTGGCGATCTCAAATTGATACATCGATATTTAACACTGATGTCATTGTCGTTCTCATTGCAAAGAAAGTTGGACGATGAATGAGCGACATAAATATTTAATCCAAATCACAAAATATTTCCAAATCCGTAGTAATAAGATATTACAGCAGCTTGCAATCGTATTCGACTTGATTAAATTAGAAATTGTTCCCTGAAATTTCATAACGTCACAAAACTAAAGATGAAAAACTAAACCCCATTCTAATAACAGTGCCCTTATGCGATTTTCGCTCCCTAAAATTACAACCGTCGACCTGCAGTTTAAATCGTGCACTTAATTTATAAGTCTGTATGGATATAAAGCATTTTCGACTTTTATATATTTGAATAAAACTATTCGTAGATTCAAGTTTCAAAATCATCAGTTTATGGAAAACACCTCATCATCTAGACGTCACATAACCAAAGGTGAAAAACTAAACCCCATTCTAATAACAGTGCCCTTATGCGATTTTCGCTGCCTAAAATTACAATCGTCGACCTGCAGGTGAAATCGTGCACTTTATTTATAAGTCTGCATGGATATAAAGCATTTTCGACTTTTATACATTTGAATAAAACTATATTCGTAGATTCAAGTTTCAAAAGCATCAATTTATGGAAAACACCTCATCATCTAGCTTCTCGCAAAGAGAAAAAAAATCCCTTTTCGGCAAGCTTGAAGGCAAAGGTAGATTCCTTTACGTTAATGTTACAAAAGTCATGAAATATTACATCTTGATCAATACAGACATAGCCAATGACTTTATTGTTTCTACACATTGCAGTATCTACGCTGTGATTCTGTGTGTTTTCATGTCATTTGATTTTTTGCTATATCAAGGTTTTATCATTCCATTTTTCATTCCAAAAAGTTATGATAGATTTATCGATCAGTACATTGGTCATTTTTTTATATTTCAACACATAATCATTCAACAGGTAGGAATCATAAAGAAATAAACATCTCAGCAGTGCAAATATCTCCTAGATAACATTAAGCCAGCCTATCTGAAACAGTAACAAGAAATTGGCTCTTGGCACGAATGAAGAAGGACTCTAGATTTAAAAATTAATTTATTTAATCTAGGTTATATTATAATTGTGCGAACATTACTTTGTCATATGGTAAAACCACATGACATGATACACTTAAACACTACTAAAATGGGCTCATTTAGAGAGTTAAGAGATAATAGTGGTTACTATTATCTCTTATCCCTGGTTACAGAGATAATAGTCGCTAAATTCTTAACATATAAGAGAATAAAAATTATTAAACATTGTGAGTGGCAAATTGAATACGTGTTTTTAAAGCATAGGATATAAATGCAGCCAATTTGAACAGCGAATTTAAATCTCCATGGACGGTTAAAACCAAATACTTAGGCAGAAAATCCCAAACAATTTTAAAGTTAAGCAGATATTTTTCAATAGCAAAAAGGATAAAGGGAACTCTTATTTAATTACTCTTATTTTTGGCTACTTTATATTGATTTTATTAAACAAATCATGGTCCCGCCATGTTTAGTTAAATATCAAATTAAAGTATTCTGTCAAAAAAACCTATTATCAAATTAACTATTAAAATTATTTGATTAATTAAAATTAACTATCTACTTAATTAAAGTTAAAAAATTAATTGTTACAAAACTCCACTAAAACCTTTATTATGGCTTATACTATATGCCAGCAATATTTATCTTATAATTATCTAATAATTATATTAATTTAAATAAAAGTCACTGTGGCTATGTATGTATGTTCCACATCTCCTCCTAAACAACTGGACTGATTTCAATCAAACTTTTCAAACTTTTTATTTAAGAAAAGAGAAAGGTCACCTGCAACTTTTCAAAGCCTAAAAGATGCTTAAAATTTCACTTAATTAAAAATTAAGCAAGGCGTTTTTCCGCAATGTCTTTCATTTCCATAAATATGTTTCTCTCACTTTAATATTTTTTCAAAATTAATTTTAAACTGAATTCGTAACTATATTCTTGTTGATCAAAAATAATACGAAGAAATGTTTCCAGAAGGAAGAATGCTAAAAGAAAATTTCAAAAGTAGACGATTTAACAATTTATATCGGGACCAGCTATTGATTTATTTTCACGCTTTAAATTAATGAATAATTAAATAGTTAATTTAATTGTTTCAAAATATTCATTAAAACCTTTAATTGACTTTAGTAATTGTTAACAAAATTTGAAGTACCTATATAACAAATAATAAGGTATGAAGAAAACGGATATTTTTCAAAATTGTCTGGTTCAATTGATATTCTCATTTTAATTAAAAGCGTTTTAGATCAGAAAAGTAATTTGTGTATTATAATATTTATACAATAGTAATTTTTACATTAAAAATATTAAAAATGAAAACATTTTAATCCGGAGCAAAGCCAGGTATATCAATTAACGGTTATAATTAACAAAATTTAACAAAGATATTAACTATAAATTAATTATATATTATACCGTATAAAAGTGAAGGTGAATCGGTTGATGGAACTCACTAACTTCAAATATATTCTTGCTCAAAAACTTTTAATATAAAAAAGTAGTTTGTTATGATTGGTGATAATTTAGCCTCTAGAGAATTTTCTTTCATCTTCAATCTTAACAGAAGCTAGGAAATGATAAATTGAGGGGGGGGGGGGTATTGAATATCGCTTTTAGGCTCTTTCTTATAAGCAATTCTAGCAGTAAAAAACTTTTAGTATAAAGTTGTTCGTTATCATAAGGTGATAATTCGCCCTAATTGAATTTTTTTTTCTATCTTTAGTCGCTAACAGAGCTATGGGGAAATGAGTAAGTTGGGGGGATTGAAAATGGCTTTGCTGCTTCTAAGAAATTGGCTATTAAAAAGTTTCAATCAAAGTTGTTTTGTTGTGATAAGGCAATAATCTGCCTAATTTGAATTTTCTATTCTGATCGTAAGGGAATTAATGAATTATAATTTTTCAGTCCCCACCATTTTCCCTGAGCTGGAAGCCCATCTTGCAACTCAATGAGATTTTCACCCCTCACACATATCCGTCGCCAATTAAAATCTAATCAAATACTCTTGTTATCGTGTTTATAAATAACACGGCAAAGCGTTATGCATATATTTCTCTACTAATATTAATAAGGAAAAGAACATTTTGCCCTCTATTCCTCATAGCTATTGGAGCTACAAGAATGATGAGGGTGGAAGAAACTAAATGACGAGAGCTTTCAACAGGGGTACATGCATGGGTTAAAACGTATTTTAAGTTAGGGGAGAGGAGGGAAGGTGGGAAAATCACTTTTCAGCTCATAACTTCTAAGCAATTGTAGCTATCGAAAAAAGTTTGAAATGCAAATTTTTTCGTTTTGATAAGGCAATAATTTCACTAATTTGAATTTTCTTTCTATTTTCAATTTGAAAAGAATTATGGAAAATGAAAATGCCACCCCCACCTTTCCACCCCGAGCTGGATAGCCCATCTACGAACGACTGAGATTTTCACAATCTTTACAACATATCCTGCTGGTTAAATTTACTTCAATTACTCCAGTTATCGTGTTCACAAGATAACATGGGAAAAGGTTATACATAGATGTATATATATATATGCCTATATATATATATACAAAAAGCTTTCTGAAAGGTAATATATATATATATATATACCTATATATATATATATATATAAACTTTTTAACGAAGGGTGGCTTTGGGTTCTAGGGGTCATGATCGGTGAAGATATGCAGAAATTTTCCGAAAGTCGTGTCATGAGAACCATTGCAATAGGTAGAGTTCCTATAAGGAATCTACCTAAAAATTTAGCTCGCTACAATGCTGATATCTTTCTGAATCTTAACGGTATGCAGCTGAAATTCAGCTGATAGGCTGCCCTATATATCTGTCTTTGAAATTATGAAAGAAAAATTAAGCTATGCTTCGCACATGCGCAGTTAAAAATTGTTACCTAAAAATATTCATATTTTCTGGAATTTTTACAGTATTTACTTGCAATCGTAATATAATATTTTACTAACCTATTTTCATTTATTCTGCAAGTCTAGTATAATTTGGTAGAAAACCCTGCATATTATAAGCAAAAAGCATGCTGAAAAATTTGGAATTTAGAAAAAGACACATTTTTTTCGCCTCGATTATACCTGCTATTTTAGCGAGAATCCATTAATGGAAGTTGCAATTCCGCTTTCTGTGAAGCGGAAAAATCTCAAATCCTTTTCTTCTCCATCAGTTTCTAATCGGTCTCCTAATTGACCTCCGTGACCGAATCCGAAAATGTGAGTCCAAGCCTATTATTTACATTGTCAAAGTTCAAGTGCAGTTCCTCCAGCGTTTCTAGAGAAATTTGAAAAAAATGTGTAAATCCGAAAGTGTTCGGATACTTTTGTTTATACAGTGTGTCCATGTTACCGTGAAAGACCGAAATTTGGAGAATGTCGACTTTCACCGGTGAATGTCAACATTCACATTTGGAGAATGTCGACTTTCACCGGTGAAAGTCGACATTCTCCAGTTTCGGTCTTTCACAGTAACATCCACACTTATCGTGATCAATAGCTAATTTCTAAACCGTTAGAGATAGACATATAGTTCCAAATTGGAAAAATGCTTTAAATGAAGGGAAGAATTATAATACAGTGAAACCCCGTTATAACAAACCCTCAACGGACCGATTCAGAAGTTCGTTTTAACCGAGGTTCGCTGTATCCGTATTTGCAAAAAAAAATGCCCTAACATGCTAAGATACTACTTCTATAATAAACTTTTTAATAACATAATATTTTCATTAGTAATTAGGGACAAATAAAGTATTAAATAGTTTACTCAATAATAAACAAACTAAATGTTAAAAGTGCCCTGCAGTAATATATCCAGATAACGGACCCAGCATCACACAAAAGGTTTAAATTGGACATCAACACAAACACACGCACACAGGACGAATCACAGGAACAACAGGTACACAGAAAAGAAACAAGTACGCCAGGCCTCTTCGGCCCCGAGATTACATCTACTAGAGAAGGGAAAAAGATTCCCCCTTTACAATTTCCGGTAGGGATTAAATCTCTAACACTAAACATCTACCTTTTTTCACTTATTTGCTAATCCACTACATTGAAAAAAGAGGTTATTTTTGGTTGAAAAGTTTTCGATTTTATACACAATTCGTCAAATTTTTTATCCACTATTTTAAACAGGTCCACAACATGTTCTTAGTTGTTTTCTGTGGCAAAAAAATTGTTCAAAGCGTTTGCAGCTGCTTTTGCATCTGCAATTGAATGCCCTGGTTCGTCTTGTTCTTCCTCCATATCTGAAGATGAATCTACAATAGAAATGTTTTTTTCATTTGCTAATGCCGCGATATCTTCCTCGCTCACTTACCCAGATGTAATGACATCGTCGTCACAATATTCGAAATGTTCGATTTCATTTTGCGAAAAAGCATTCACTCCATGCTTTTCTGCTCCGATAGAAAAAGCTTTTCGCTTGCCAACGTTAACCGTGGTCACTGCAGTGTTCAGAGAATGATAAGCAATTAAACTGAAATGGCAGAGAAAACATGTGATTGCTCCTAGGTCGTTTGACCAGAAAGTCCCCCCTCCCTGGTTAACACCAAGTCAGATGTCCACCAAGGGAGGAGGGAAGATAGGAACTGTTAAGAGCCTTGCCTATTGTTCCTTTATCCCACTTATGGGGTTAGCAGTGCTTCTAACAAAGGTACAATAGGCGAGGAATGTGGTCTCTTGACCAGAGTTTTTTATGCAAAAGGGGTAACTCTTGTAGAAGTTGGGTTGACTTGAGCACAATTAGTAAAGAATGTCCCCTTGGGCAAGTGAAAAGTTTGAAGTTTTGGAAATTTTCAGTTCGTTATAACCGAGTCTCTAGTGTTTGTTGTTCGTTGTAAACATATGAAAATACATTATTAACATAGGGCTTCAGTTGGGACCATGTAAAAGGTTCGCTGTAACCTAGGGTTCGTTATATCCCAGGTTCGCTATATCGTAGTTCCACTATATATGTTTTTTGAGTCACTAAATATATTTCTGAAAAAAATACGAATTCTAACTTTTTATACGGTCCCCTGTTCCTATCAGTCATATTTAGTAAAATATTCTTGACATTCTAACATTTTAAACAAAAAAAGTCCCACTCTTCTGCGACTAAAACTTAGCGAGTTCTGGAGCTTCGAATTTCATGATTTTTAACCAATCAGCGGTGTCGGCGAGCAAGTGCTGCGCATTGATTGGTGGATCGTCTTCAAGACGGCTACTGAAATGGTGTAAAGTGGTCTAAGTCAGCGATATTCAAAGCTCCCTAACTCGGTCAGTTTTAGTCGCAG
>BGPR01045766.1:0-12228 GCA_013235015.1 Araneus ventricosus | reverse complement strand
TTTATGACGTCATAATTACCTAGACTGCAAATGCGCTAAGATGGCATTGTTGCCACGTAAAATTCTTTGAGTTGTAATTTACGAATACGTAATCGGTTTTTGCGTAATATTTTTTATTCGAAAGTTATGAGGTACGGAAACCCCGACAATAATTAATGAACACCCTGTATTGTAATCGTCAAAAAATTCGAACTCGAGATTTTGACGAATCTCCACGTTTTAGACCTCCCTGAGTCCGAAAAACACAATTTTGGAATTATGTCTGTGTGTCTGTGAACACGATAACTCGAAAACTATTAAAGATACAGGGATGAAATTTTGTGTGTGGTCTTTAAACATAATTTGTAGGTTTCTATCAAATTTTGGACAAAATCCGTCAGCGGGAATTCTTTCTGTCTGTATGTCCGAAGTCATGCGAACACTATAACTCAAAAACTTGAATAGCTTGATGGATAAAATTTGGTACACAGTTTTATCGTCATGAATGTAGGTCCGTTTAAAATTTTGGGCCAAATCCATCAAAGGGTTGATGGACTGTCGAACTCTATAATCGCATACTTGTAAAAATTATATCTCCTAAACCCTTTGGCTTAGATAAATAAAAATTGGTATGACGTTTGCTAATATTAATTATAGATCTATACTCCAATTTCGTTTCAATCCGTTGAAAAAAAGGTGTTCAAATTGCATATTTGTTTGAAAATGCACATAGCGACTGCGTGTTGGCGAGCGTTTCGCTTATTTTACACAAGTTAGTATAGTTGGCTTTTGACCTTGGCGGTCTACGAAGGAAATTGTAGCTTCGGACGCGTTTCGGAAATTACGGCAACCCCCTGAACCCGAAACTTCGTTCTGACATTCTCCAGATGGAAGGTATGATGAAATCTTGCGTGATAAATGTAGTAGGATTTCGTTCTCAAAAACTTTATTTAAAGTTGTGGTACCTCAGCGCGCGTAAAAATCGAGAACTTACGCAATTTTTTTTTAATTGTTATCATTTTCCTTTTACACATAATGATAAAAATGGGCGCAAATCATTTTAAAATTATAATGACTCAGAGTTTAGGAAGCAAACGAAACAAATAGTATATGGGACTTATGGCAACCCTAGTTAGAGGGAAAATGACACCTTTTTGGGAAGTATACCAGAAAGTTTAGGGGAGACCACTCCCGCTGTTTTTGTATATGAAAAAAACCGCCGTTTGTAGACAATTTTTTTTTATTAATATTGTTTTTACAGGAAATTAATCCATTGGCCAATATTTATCTGTTCATAAAGACTCTTTCAGTAGTCCGCCAACCAACAGAGGACTCGGGGAAGCATTTTTTTCGTTGATTGGCCTAAGATGATGAAATTTAAAGCTTCATAACTTGGTAAATATTAGTCTAATCGAACCTATCTTCCGATCCGGTTTTTTTACCCGGTTATTCGATTGAAAAACAAACAAAAAGAAACGGTTATAACCGGGACAAAAAAATAACCGAAAAAAAAAAACGGTTAACCGAAACAAGAAAATTGGTTTTCGGTTAAAACCGGTAGGTTTTTCCCATCCCTAGTTCGAGGTTCATATCCGATTTCACAGAAGATCCACTATTTTTTTCTTTACCTATTGCAAGTATAATCTCTGGACTTTCAAGTATACTGACATTGATGTGCAGTGAAACCTCGCATAACGAGCATAATTCGTTCCAGAAGCTTACTCGTTAAACGAAACAATTTTTCCCATAGAAATTAGTGTAAAATACGATAATGCGTTCCATGCCGAGAATATACTCAAAATTTTTTCTTATAACGTTTATTCAAAGAAGATTATATATATAATCGGTAAGGAGCCTGGATAATCTTCATCTTATCTTTTACTTTTTTTTTATTATAATCTTATCTTTTACTTTTTTTTAATCTTATCTTTTACTTTTTTTATTTAATGTTGTGTGTTGTTTTGGGTCATTTTCGGGACGTTTACGGCCGTAGTATCTTTTCTAATGATATTTGAAAAACAATCGATGCACCATCGGAGAGAACAAACAATTTTCGTTCGAATGAAGTTTGTTTTGAATTTCTAACGTAATTTACTGAATTTTGAGAAATTTTTGAATAATAGTCACTTTTATGGTCATTTCTTCAAATTCTCGCATCTGACGTTCTAACAAATCTATAATTTTCATTTTTTCCCCAGCTTATAACTAGAACGTTTGTGTCGGATTCAAAACAAGAACGGTGAAAATATCTTATTCCGTTTTTTTAAATTAATTTTTCCCGGATCATTTCAAACAGTGTTTTTTGCTAGCGAAATTTGACAGCGAGAGTTTCTCCGGAGATCCCAGAATGCATTGTTGCAATTTCATTGGCTGGTGGTGACCTTCCTTGCAGGAGGTGACGTAATATGCTTTCATTCCCAGCATGCATTTTTATAACCTGATTCCTTCTGGTGACGTCATTAAATTCGCGTCATTGTCGAAAATCAATAATGTGTATCTTTTGTTTTGATTTTGTTTTCAAAACTTTTCTTCTCATTGGGCATTTCCCCCCCCCCCCCCCCTTCCCATTTTCTTGAAGTTCTGATTCCACGGGCAACGCCGTGCGCAAGTAGTGCATATACTAGATCAGTGGAACAGGCTATAAAACGAAAATTCCCCATTTTGAGTTCTATTATTTGTACACAACTTTGCCATGAATATCAGCTTAAAAGTTTTCAGAACCATAAATGCGGTATGATATAGTTTAAATAAAGTTTCCGTCCCCTGCAATAGGTACTTAACAATGTTCTTGACGCCCCATGTTGATTGAAGCACACACAGGGGGTAGGTAATGGTTTATTTTACTCTGATTAAAAAAATCAATAAAGTTAAAGAATTGAAATAAAATGAACATGTAGAATAATAAAAAAAGATGCGAGGCTAATCCTTTTTAGCCCTGTCATATTTTAAAGTTGATTTTACTTTCTTAATTATATAATTTTCTTTCACAATTATAAAATTGGGCACAAGTCGTTTAAATTATAAGGACGCAGAGTTCAGCGAGAAAACGGGACTGAGTAGTGAAATACGGTGACAGTCCCGTATATGCGGGGCGTATGGTAAACCTACCTATTGAGAATGTACAGTGAAGTAGTGGTCCCCCCCCCCCTCCCTTCGATATATCTCGAAAGTTGAGGGTGGTGGGTAGCAAGCGACCCTTGATGACAAATCTAGGGGTCAAAGCCTTCATATTGTTGGCGCCTTTGAACTGTAAATTGGCATTTTGGCGATCAATGGTTGCCAGAATATGTGGGAGAGCAGATGCGCACTTTTACTACGCACTTGTCTTGTTTCTCTCCTGTATTAAAAACTATGTATACAAGTTCTGTGTGTGTGATCGTAAAATAAATATTGTGATCGTGAACAAGGGCTATGCTTGAACTTTCTTATTCGATTATTAAAATACGAATTTCACTCCACTGCTCTCTATGAGTTTGGACGGAAATATGATGAAATAAAAATTTTCGAAATAGGTCCAATAGTTGGAGCAGGGATACTGGTCCTTTGGTTTTGCTAATTATTTTAAAATATATAGATAAATCGTTATTCGGTTTCCTTGTCTTATTTTGACATATAAATCGACTTGGGCATGGAACATAATTTTTCATATAAAAAGAAAGTTGAAATTTTTACTTTCTCGTATACGAAATAGACAAAGTGTTGTAATCGTCAAGAAAGTCGAACTCGAGATTTTGACGAATCTCCACGTTTTAGACCTCCCTGAGTCCGAAAAACACAATTTTGGAATTATGTCTGTCTGTGAACACGATAACTCGGAAAACTATCAGAGGTACAGGGATGAAATTTGGTATGTGGTCTTTACACATAATTTTCAGGTTTCTATCAAATTTTGGACAAAACACGTCAACGGGAAGTCTGTCTGTATGTATGTCCGCGGTCATGTGAACACTATAACTCGAAAACTTGAATAGCTAGATTTATAAAATTTGGTACACAGTTTTATCGTCATGAATGTAGGTCCGTATAAAATTTTGGGCCAAATCCGTCAAAGAGTTGACTGTCTGTCGGTCTGTATAATTTACTATTGAAACCAATCCGTTATCTCCACGCGCATGCATACTGGAAGCAATCTTCTGTGTACGCGAAAGGAGCGAATTACGTCAGTTTGTCCTTGGGACGGCAGGAGTAAAACCTAGCAGTGTGCGATAGATATGCGTTTTAATCGGCAAGCATCACTTTGAATTTGATTCTTTACCTAGATATTTTTCAATCACTATAATGAAAAACCTTCTGATAGTCATTAGATTCTGGATAACAGTAGGTTCGAATTTTTTTAGCCACGCTGGGAAAGGAGAAATGGCATCTTTTTGGGGAAGTATACGAGAAAGTTTAGGGGAGAACATTCCCGCTGGTTAATTTTTTATAATTAATAATTTAATTAGCATTACTTCGGTATCTTTTACTAGGTATGTTTTATAAAATGAAAGTTTAATCAAGTTTTAATTCGAAGTTTATCAGAAGAAATATTACAAAATGTCTGAACATTGTGATACAGAAAGTGCTCATGAAACTATGAAATAAAATTCTGCTACATAGATCATAATTCCAGTAAACATTTCATTTTTCTAAATGTTAGAATTTTTGTAAGAACTAACTGCCAGCATTTCCCAATCCATTCCAAATCCAAAAGTGGTATCGAAGTTGCCACTTTCCATCTCTTCAATTCAATGGAAGAGATATTTTAAACTTTGTTTCTGATCGATTGGGCTATAAAAATAAAACTTGTTTCGTGGTAATAACTTCCAAGTTTTGTAACAACTCTACGAAATAAAGTAATAAAAATGATAACCATAAAAACATTTTAAAAGATAGATTTCATTGATGCATTCTGTTTTCATTGTATTACTAGAAAAAAACGTTTTTTCTTGAATGCAGTAATATTATTTTTTTCAATTCCACGTGGAGTAGTTAACTTGGTAAAATATTATCCATTTTTCTTTGGAATTGTGAGTTGTATAAAAATTAATTTCTCTGGATAAAACAAAATTTAGATGACTATTCAGAATTCGTAGAAACCAAGGTAAATCTAAAAGTGTCGTCTGAATATTCTAAACGATTGGTGCAGCGGGGATTGCAATAATTCTGATGAAGTTGAAACTCCGTCAGATGTATTTTTGTGCTATATTTTAAACTAATAGATATTGGGATGAAAAGTACTTTCAAGTCTAATATTCTTATTGTAAAAAATATTTTCACATACAATATTCTAATACACAAAATCCTCTTATCGTTTTAAAATTAGAGTCAGAATAGCAGTTTCACCAAACGATTTTTAAAAATAATCGAAAGCTAATCTAATCCATAAGTTATTAATAATTTTTAACGAACGATATAAAATTGAATTTCACATTGCAAGTGGGAACTTGAAGGCAGATAAATGAAATGATTTATAATATCTCTAATATTTTCATTCAATAAGAATGGCAACACTAAAAATAAAATTTTTTTTTATGTATGGAAACATAGTTTTAATTAATAAAAAATTAACTATTTAATTAATCGTCAGAAAATCTTCACGGAAACCTTCTTATGCTTCATAGTATTTGCGAGCAAAATTTGAAGAAAATCTGTTTAGTTGTTTGGCTGTCTATAGTTAGGGTTGCCACGTGTCCCGTATTTCGCTACTGAGTCCCGTATTACTATTTGTCCCGTTTTTGGATGACTCTCAACTAAGTTCCTGAATGGAAAGAAATAGAACGTACTATTTAGGGATGTAACGAATAGTGATTTGACCGAATATTCGGCCAAAAATCAGGCCGAATATCTACTTTTTAAAAACATTACACTTTTGATGGTAAATAAAATATTCCTCAAATTTTAAATTAAATTTTATTAATCTTTAATTTTTTTTATCTTATTATTATTTTTTGTTGATTTTATTAAACATTAACTCCCTGATGTAGTATATTTTAAACACTTTAATTCTAAGAGTAAGACAATGTACCTTTCACAAATCTAAATAAATTATAATAGTATAATTTCATCTTTACATTAGATTATCTTTCTAAGATTTTTTTATTTTCTTAGAAAATTTATTAAAGCCTAAAAAATAAATAATTTAAAACTTGCTTGTCATCCTTGATGTCTTTCACTCAACTATAACAAATTCCTTTACTCCAAGTCAGAATGTTAAGTCATTTCCTTTAAATATATTCTTCACTTCTACTTACCACCCTGTAAAACATTTCTCCCTTTCATTAACACTCCAACTGCGGGTACTTTCTTATATATGCGGTTTATAAACCACACCCACAGTTAAAGGTTTAAAAGTTGTTTAACCTGATAATGCTTACCTCCCCTTTAAAATTGAATAAATGTTAGGAGTTTTTTTTGATAATAAGTGTATTGAAATGTAATTCTGCAATGTTCTTTTTTAAATACAGTGGAGTCTCCCTATAACGAAATCGCTTGGTTCCAATTGAAAAATTCGTTATAGAGAAAATTTCGTTATACGGAGATTAGAGATTTTTGCAGTTATTTAAGTAAATGTTCCAAACTTTTCAATAGGTGCGATAAGTTCAAATGTATTTAATTATGATTTTTAATTAAAAATGAGGTAATATATATTATAAATTTGTTAAAATTATACTAATTTTTATTGTATAAATAAAATGCTGAAAAGTGAAGACAATTCAACAATTTAGAGAATAATATGTACTTACGTTTATTTTACTTGAAAAATTCCGTTATTTTACATTGCTTTGCATTTCGTGATGTAAAATTTTTAGAAAAATTTTCACACTTTAAGAGTGAGTGGTTCCAGAAACAGGCACGTGTGAGCGAATTGGTTGCACAGAAACTATCAACTTTCTTCAGAAATGACAAAAATCGAAAAGATAAACTGCTGAAAAAATTCGTTATAGGGAGACAACCACTTCGTTATATGGAGAATATTTTGAATGTTACTTAACATTCCGATTAAAAATTTCGTTATAGGGAGAAATTCGCTGTAGAGAGACTTCGTTGTAGGGAGACTCTACTGTATATATTTGAAAAATATGATCGTGAATTTATTCGGCCGAATATCTGTTTATCATTAGGCTTAAAGGCAAGATTGCTCTTGCATCATAATTGCAGGCTTTACAATGATAAACGACATGCAAAGTTATTAAATGCATTTACCTACTATGTAACTTAAAACTGAGTAAATGTTGGGACATTTTTTTTTTGAATAAAAAATGCAATGAAATATAATTGTGAAATATTTTTTTTTGTTTTATTATTTAATAGTGTATTTAAAAAAATTATTACAGTCGACGCTCGTTATAAGGACCACACATTATAAAGACCATTCCATTATAACGACCAGTGATAAAATCCCCAACTGCGTTTCCCTATGCATTCTATGTTTTTTTACTTCCGGTATAACGACCGTCCAGTGTCGTTAATCCCAATACAACGTACGAATTCTGCGGACACTCTTCCCGGTATTTTTCCAAAATTCCTTTATTTTCTACTTTCAAATCTATTTTAGAAATATATATTTAATTGATAAAATTTTATTTTTAATACCAATGATAAAAAATAATTTGAGTATTTAGTTGGAATCTCTTTAAAAATCGCCTATTTATATGGAGCTTGCATGTGTACATTTTTTAATTATATCCACTATAGTGACCACTCATTGTAAAGACCTTTTGCTGTGGGGCGCAGAAGGTCGTTATAACGAGCGTCGACTGTATCTTAAGAATATTTAGCCTAATATCTGCTTAATATTCGGCCAGCCGAATATTGGCAAAGGGGCAGAATACCGAATAGTTGCCGAATATTTGTTACATCCCTAGTACTATTGCATATTAACTAGTAAGAAACATCGATGTTGGCAACACTGAGATTCTATTCAACCATATCTAAAATATTATTTAGAGAAAAATAATGCCAAGCAAAAATGCGAAGCAGCTCTGAAATTGAATATCGAAAAGAAATGGCTAATTTTTTTCCCGGGCAAAAAGAAACTGTTGTCAGTGGAGGCAGTTGAAGAAATTTTGATGACTTGTGCCGAATTTTATAATTATGTGAAAGAAGAAAATGATATAATTAAGAAAGTAAAATCAACTTTATACAAATATGACTGGTCTAAAACGGATTAGCATAGGATCATTTTTTTTTCTTTATTCTACGTGGTCATAAATGATTAGATTTCTTAATCTTTATTGATTTTTTTTATTGGAGTAAAATAAACCATTACCTACCCATTTTTCATGTTTTATTTATTTAGCACTTAAATGTCCCGTATCAATGCTTGGTAATTATTGCAACCCTATCTATAGTGTAAAAACTATTAATGGATTTTCTCTTTTATTTGTACAGATAAAACTCAGGGAGGTGTAAAACGTGGAGATTCGTTAAAATCTCGAGTTCGAATTTTTTGACGATTACAATTCAGTCGGACCTCTATTTAACGAAGTCGCTAAATCCCGAAAAAAAGTTCGTTATATGGAAAATTCGTTAAATAGAGATTCACCTTTTAAAATACTTTAAACTACACAAAACAGATTTTAAATTCATAAACACTAAATAGTATTAAAAAAGTAATTAATCACACCTTTGTTTTGTAAATTAATATATTTGTTTTATATATTTTACCCATCAAAATGAAATCTGCAAGGAAAACAAGAATAAAACAAAACATTGTCCGGGAAATACACTGTATTTTCAATTAAAAAAATAATTTTATATTAAAATTAATTAATTTTAGCATTTCATCATACGAAGGTTTGTTGATTTCTGCATCATGATCATTTCCATCTTCATCATCGCAAATCATTGCTGTATTGTTTTTATTTTTCACACTGTCCACTTCAAAACTGCCTCATCCACATCTTCATAGACACATGCTTTTAAACGTTTTGAACAAGAATTCCATGAATCATAATTTGTATCTTACCACGATTTTTTTATTATGGTTGATAAGCTGTTTGGAGGAATACCAAATTTTAAAGCAATATCCTCTTTTTTTTCACGCCTTTATCCACCTCGTGAAGAATTAAATTTTTTTCTTTGATGCTCAAGCACTTTCGCTTTGACATTTTCCAGCTACAAGGTCATTGATAACCATAAAATGTGTTAAAAGAAAGAATAAGTTTGAAATGTTTAGAAATATTTTGAGAAATAGGGAGGAAAAAAAATATTGGATCACAAGAAAAAGTTCGTTAAATAGAGAATGCACTTCTCTATTTGGAGGTTATTTTACAAAGAAATCCGCAAAATGTTCTTGGTTTCAAGAAAAAGTTCGGAAAATGGAGAAATTCGCAAAATAGAGGTTCGTTAAATAGAGGTCTGACTGTACTTTCTCTTTGAATACTTCGCATACGAGAAAGTAAAAAGAGTGGGGCGGCGAGACATTTAGTGAAAACTAAAGTTATTTGAATTCCACTTTAGAGGAAACTTTTTTGGATGTTCCAGTCTGGCGAAACTGTCTGTTGTATGGCGAAAAATTAAAAATTGCGATTCATTGTGTGTGTTAATAAAAATCGAACATTTCGTTGAATGTGTTTTAAAAAAAGTTTTCATCGCCTGTAAAAATGCTGACTTCCAGACGGAATGTTGTGTTTTGATTTTTGTGTGATAGTTATACGTCTTCTCTAATTCGACCTTGAGACACGGACGTTAAAACAACTCGAGCCTGCTCTTTTACAACCCTCTTATTATTCAAAGTCACGTTGACACTGCCCATTCTTGCTGTCTGTTTGTGAAATGGGAGATTTTGTAACTGCCAGCTGTATTGGCTTTTCATTTGTTTGGATTTTAATTTTCGGTTTTTAAAACGATCTGTCAGCTTTTTTTAACGCTCGCTTCTGACGAATCTGCATCTTTTTATCCGTATTTTTGGAATAATTTTCCCCCTGTCTATTTAGAATTAAACAGCAGGATGTTATTGCTCTTTTATTTCAGTTTGTTTTTTTCCAATGATGAAGGTTTTTTAAAAATAAAAATTATTGATGAAAATTTTTATTCTTAAATTTTGAAATGGAAATTTATCGCGTGTGTGAAGTAATTTTCGAATAAAAAATTTATGAATCTCAGAATAAGAATATAAAAATTAGCCAAATTAGGTTGTCTCTTTCTGTAATCGGATAATCTAGTGAGAATTTATTCTAAAAAAATGTTTTTGTGATTTTTAATTATGGAAGAGCATTTATTAAGGATTTAGCTGATTTCCCCCCCCCCCTCCAGAAAAATGCATGGAATAAAAATTCGGAACGTTAGTATTTGAAAATTAAGCAGAACGTAAACATGCATCTTCTAACTTTAAATTACCAATTTTTATTAAGTATTAAATTTATTAATTAAAAAAGTATTAAATTCTGTCTTGTTTTATCATAAGCATGCTTCGTCTCGTTCAAGCTGTTTTTACCACTCGTGACGTTTAAAATGTTTATAGCAAACCCGAAAAGTTTTGGTGTTCATTTTAGGAACAAAAATCACGTGAATTTCAGTTAATCTGAATTGAAATCTGCAACTGTTCGATTTTCTCTCAATTTATTTTTTTAGAAGTGCAGTATTATAAAATTAATTAATATTATATTTTTGTTATCAAGTGCTGGTAAACTTCTTGCCTGAAAGTTAACTTGCTCCTTCTAAGTCTACAGTTGTTTTTTTTAGGTAGGCCATGTACACTGTTGAACAATTCAAAATATTGCTTATAACTGTTGGAAGAATTCAGATTTCAATATATGAAAGGGTCCGTTCAAATATTACGTAAGTACCTAAGGGGGGAGAGGGGGGTATGAGTGATGTTTACGTAAGACATTAAAACCACTCTATTTCCGAAAATCTCTTGTAACTTGCAAAATAATTTAATAAAATTAAATTTGAAAAGAAAAATTGAATTTTGGCAAAAGGGAAATTAAACTAGATTTTAAAATTGCATTGAACTAAGAAAAGCTCTTAGAGTTTTTATTTGAACTAAGTCCTAAAATTTTAAAATTAGATTATTACTGTTATACTGCCTAGAAAAAAAAGAACAGGGGTGGCCAATGGTTTACGCTTTGCTTACGTAATTATAAGAAGGGGGTTTGCGATTTGCTTATTTTTGCTGACAAGGGGGGAGGGGGGTCAAAAATTGCCAAAAACATGCTTACGTAATATTTGAACGGCCCCAAATGCCTTTTTTAAACAAATTTTTATTGCAAACAATTTGTGCTTTGTTTTCAAGAAATTGGCAATTGGTGGTATATGAGAATAAATACCTAGTTCTGAAATGATTGCTCAATTTTTGGTGTAAAATTATTTTTTTGTCTGTTGGCTTCGACTTCACAGATCGACATCACCTTCCCCGAATGTTGATAATCCGAACTAATTAAGGATTAATTCTGTCTGATTATCAAGATCTAGATCGCAAACCCAAATTCGCATCCTCAAATCACACGGTTAAAAAAAATCTTAAATATAGCAATAGCTATTTTTCGAAAATACACTGCAACAAGAACCTGATGAAACTAAACTAATGATTTCGATCGACGATGACACTAGAGCAGATATCTCGCGCTCCAAATTTCCACACCGCACTTAAGAATTTGAATCACAACGGCAGATGTAACGTGCAACAGGACTTACATGTATGGTCGATCTACGATGGAGTCTGGTGTCGAACCTGCGATATTCTTCGACACCCGGCCTCATTTTAATCAAGAAAGAATCTTCGACTGCATATTGTTCTTGGTTTGTTAATTTTTATCGAATCGTTTTTATAATTTTTGTTTATTTAGGTCAGCTGGGTTTTTTTAATGCCTGTTGTACTCATGTCCGTTGTATTATTAAATAAGATTAAATTAAGTAAGAAACATTGTGTATGTAAGATGTATTCAAAATGTGATTTGCATAAATATTTACATTTGATAATATTGTTACAAAAATCGTTCTGTGGGTGTATGGTGGAAACAGTCCAACACGCAGGATAATGGAGAATGAAGGTTTATTCACAAATGTGCAGGAAAACACGTAGCACGGGGAACAGGAAACTATAGATCTTGCACAGATTAGCAACGTAAACAGACAACAATTGACAGTTAATATCAGTTCAGCAATCTGAGATTTAACAACACAAACAGTCAGGAAATCTCTAATAACGACAATAACAGCACTTTCAATAGCGCTCAGCTCACCAGCTTTCTAGCTCGCTCTGCAGACGAAACTCAAAGGCATTCCAGTCGAACAACACTACTCTCTCTGATCCGAACGCGGTCC
>BGPR01045765.1:0-12229 GCA_013235015.1 Araneus ventricosus | reverse complement strand
TAAAGGAAACTAACTCACTAACTATACAGTAAAGGAAAAAATCCCATACCTCACTAGGCTTCATCAATGAATGACTCGGTCAACTCTAAAAAATAACTTTAGAACAGTTGTCCGCCCTTATTGTCTAGCGAAGTGAAGGATCGAACTTTCTGAATATTTCCCAGTATCTCGAGAACCAAGCTTCGCACTTCCCAAACAAGCATTTTGCGCCATATACTGTCGCCAATTTTCCTCAGCAATATTTTGTTCATTTAGGCAGTCTGTGGAATTATCTGCTTTTGTCTGCACTTATTAACAATGAATCCATCATCACGAGAACCGAGTGCAAATCCTCAAGCATGTCGTGTATAGTTGGACAAAGACAAACTGCAATCTACATAACAAAACCTCCTGTCCCCGTGCCTAGAGTCCCTACGATTCTTTATAAGCGGTTTGAATAGACAGGAAGTTAGAATTTATTTAGGCCATCAAGCAACTATATTGAAAAAAAGGGATTGGTAACATGAGGGATCCAATGCAAGGTCAAGACTTTTGAGGTGAACTATATGAGACAAACACATTTCGGAAGACTGTTACAAAAATAGCAAAGTTACGAAAAGGTAAAATAGCTTAAGGTATCCGAACACGTTCGGAGCACTTTTTTCTTAAATTGTGAAATAGAAATACCAAAATATGTTTTTTAGATTCGAATTTAATAAAGATTAATATTAGCGTATGATTTTTGAGTATAAATTATTATAAATTTACAAAATTCTTGAATTTCTGCTGCTTTTTAGAGGAAATTCCCCAAAACTTCAAACATGCTACAGGTCAAACTTTTGTAATAATTCTAATAAAACTAATACTAAAATAAACTACATACTATGGACTAGTGCTTGTACTAGAATCTTAACATTCTTTCATTCTTTGGATAAATAAAAATGTTAGAGCTAATCGAACAATCATTATAAGATTTTCAGCAAATTTTCTATGTCATTTTTCAAATAAAAGACCATAATTTAAAAAATATTGTTACAATATACATTATTCTAGTACATTCACTAGAGAAACATTTGAAGAAAGTGTTCACAAAATTTCAGAACAATCGAATGATAATATCTTGAGTTATCATGTTTGAAGTTTGAAAAATATGCATAAAATCTAATTTTGAGAAAAATCAAATTTTAGTTTTTCCACGCGCTCAAATTATGTATCTAAACTTTAAAAAAAAATTCCTAAAAATATACTGACATCATATTAGCTTGAAAAAAAGGAGTTTAAAAGAATTTTTGACAGGTTTCTGACCTTTTAAATGACAACTTTCGGCTAATTAAACGCCCACTTCCGGTTTTCGGTTTGCTATAAAACAATTAATAACTCATCTTCTAATTAACGTACCGACAAAAGTAAATATGTTTTAGAAAGGTAAATGAATGATCTATCGAAAACATCAAAAATTTAAAAAATGGAATTTCGGCCGAAAATCGACTTTCGAACGTGTTCGGATACCTTAAATATGAAAATGAGCATGGAAAATGATAAAACATAAGAAACAGTTAAACAAAGAGGAAAGAAAAAAATTATTCTAGATACTGGAATACATGAACAAATATACAACACTTTGAAATATATTGCACTGCAGATTTAGGTGATACTTTCTAAAAGTGGTGAACTTCAAAACACGCATCACTTTGGAGAACTGTTGAAGTTGCGAGGGGTTTGAAGGACTTCATTGGGCGGTGAGAAAAGAAAACCTCTGCGAACATACGTTGATTCAGTAATTTGAAAGCACTGCGCACGGAATAAGCTCGATGATGCAGTGATGATGGCGCGGAATTGACAATGATGAAACATGCCTGAAGATATCTTTATCTGGAGTAAAAAGTTGACCGTTACTGTGAAGGAATTTGATAATATTAGAGATTCTATTCCTGGAGAGTTGGTTGGATGCGACCTTTTGGAAACACTGCGATTCTCTGGAACCTCTATCTACAGATCGTCAGAGACCTAACTGATTATTAGTGAGTGAAGTTAAATCTGAAAGTTTCAGTGGTACTGCATGAGAAATTCCCATATGCAGCTATATTTGTGTAGAAATGTTATATTTTCTGTGTAATAATGACTCACGTCCATAGTCTTATTTGTATCTACTAGGCAGCAAGAGCAATTAGAATTCCATTTTTATTTTAAACCGCAGCTGAAACATTGAGATCTGTTTCCTCAGAAATGAATCTCATGGACTTGGTTAACTTCTGTGACTTACTTAATGTCTTATCCTCGTACAAGACATATACGCAAGAGAAAAATACTTTCTTTTGCAATATCTGCACTGACAATAAGGAAGATTAATACAGCATTAAATATGTTTGCTGTCGTGATAGAATATTTGTAAGAGTTACTGCACAAATTATTTTACGTCAATACCTATTCTGTGCTAATGAACCTGCACTGAGATAAAGTACTTAGAAGCAAGAGAAAGGTTTGTTCTTTTGGAATATTTGTGCTGATAATATGGAAAATTCTTACAGCAAAAAATATTCTTACGTTTTCGCAGTAGAGTATCTGATTAGCAATTGCACTATTCGTTTTGCATCAATACCTATTCTGTGCAAATGAATCTGCACTGAGGTACAGAATCTAGAAGCAAGGGAAAGGTTTGTTCTTTTGGAACATTTGTGCTAATAATATAAAAAATTCTTACAGCAAACAAAATCTTAAGCTTTCGCAGTAGAGTATCTGATTAGCAATTGCACTATTCGTTTTGCAGAAATACCTAATCTGTGCAAATGAACCTGAACTGAAATACAGAACCTACATGCAAGGACAAAATATCTTGTTACAACATCTGTACCGATTTTTGCTTAAATATATGATTTACATAAATGTAGAGAGCACTGGAATCTGTAAGGAAATATAAAAGCAAACTTCATTTTCGTATTAAAATATTTTTGATATTTGAACAGCAGCAGTGAATAATAAACCATGAAACAAATTCTATCCAAATTGAGGAAGAAGCTTTCGCAAAATTCGAAGGATCAACAAAAAGTAATTTTAGAAAGTTTTAACCTAAGCACCGGCTAACAAATATCGAATAGATTTTAAACGAGGTTCCGGTCCTCCTTTAGCCCCTAAAAGTTTCTCTCGCAGAGCGGTTTCGACGGAAAAATTCCGCCGTAAAATATCGACTCTTCAAAATTACGGCCCAAGAAAATAACTCAACATCCGTCATCTCATAATTCATTGGAAAATCCCCGAAGGATTTCGCTCCCATTCATCATCTGAACTTATTTTCTCTCTCTGTACGATAAAGATGAAAATTAAAAATCGATTCAGGTGTAATCGATACGCGACATCAAAATGCTATTAATAATGGGATGATATCGATGAAATATCTGGTGACTGACGATCGAAAAATTTGCAGAAAATGTTGCAGTGAAAAAAATTATAAAGAAAAACAGGAATATTTGGGCATAAAAAAAGTGGAAAATCAGACTTTGCCAAGAAGAAAATTTGAAAAAAAAGCTCTTCTCTGATATTTGAGTTATTGAGCGCGACTTTGGAAAAAAAAATCATAAACCTTCTTTCACCCAAACTAATTGTGTATTTCGAGACTAGAGCAACGAGTTTTTGATGCGAAATGACGAAAATTTTAATTGAAAATCAGTCATTCTTTTTTTATTTGTGATGCCCTTTAGTAAGTGAGAGAAATCTAATTTAAGTTTGAATATATTTTCAAAATATGTCTTTGTATATTTTTTTCCTTGTTACAGCTAAAAAAAACTTATTTTAATTACTTGCGAGAGTGAGAAATAAATATGATATTTAGAAACTTTGAAAACTGCAGAATTAAAATCTGATCTTTAAAAATATTTTGTCTCCCTTATTATTTCGTAATGAGATTCGTTTTTGATACACACACCTACATCGCTATTTTTTTAATTATATTAAACTAAGACGGTTCTTTTAGATGGATGGAAAAAATATGTCAGTTTAATTTTCAATTTCTGCATCAGCAATATTTCCAAAAATAATGTAAAATGAGGTAAATGAAATTTATAATTTAAAGATAAACATTTTTGAATATTAAAATAAATGAACAAATCCTTGCGCAACTCTCCCATATCACTCTCCCTACTAAAATGTTTACTCTTTTTTTGGATTCTCGAAAGTAAATGCTCATTGAAGTGTTTACGCAAATAGAAAGAAAGATTTTTGATATAAACGCATTTACATTTTTCAACACATATTTTGATGCAATATTTCATATAAAAGTGTAATCATCTTGAATATTCTATTAATCATTTTCGCTAAATGATACAAAAATATTTTTAAATTTATTGACTCTTAAAAAGGCTAAATAGAGCTGCAAATGAGTATATACAGTATTTTTCAAGTATAGTTAAGGTTTTTGAAGCATCTGTAGCCTACATTTATTGACAGTCGCTGCGAAGGCAACTTCTGCGGAAACTATCCTCTTGTGATTTACACACAAACGATGTGTTTTAACGTAAACTGAGCATGCTATATCAGATTCCGGTGAAAAACATCTACCCACTGATACCTTTTTCAATGTTGAAGACTTTGCATTAGTTGAGATAAAGGGACGTTGACACTAGGAATATACATAGATAAAAAATAAATCCAAAACACATTAGCATGGTTCATTGCCTGAATTTTATCAGGTTGCTTAATAAATGAAGAGCCAATGAATCTAAAACGGTAAAGATCTATTATAGCTCAAAACATTTTACCGTAATCGTAGAAGCAGTTCTCCAGGAGGGACACCAAGTGGACAACTGTGCGCGTTATATTCTGTCTTCTGAGAAATATTTCCCAACTTTTTCCATGAGTTCGTTCGATTAGTATCACTATATTGGCGATCTATGCTCTAGGAACGAGGATGTCACGCGTTGTAATGGTAGTATCACTATATATTCTCTAAGCCTTCTTCGATCCATCTAACAAAGCAAACTCTCTAGGTTTAACTTCCGTATTGCAATGTGTGATTATATATACAGTAGACTCCGTTTAATGTGATCACTTCGGGACTTAAGTATTTAGGTAACACTAACCGATTGATAACAATAACCAAATTGGGTAAAATCAAATATATTTTTATCACATCAAGGAAAACGAAAAAAAAAATCTTACCACAAGGCTATCTATAAATTATTTCAAAAATAACAATTAAAAAATTCACTAATTGTTGCTTGACGACAATTATTCCTTAACAGTTCATTTATATATTATTCGTACTTGTAGTTTTTAAAAAAATTGTTGAACGATGCTACACGCCGTGTTTGAAAATATCAAGAGCTTGCCTCATTCGTTGGAGGGTTTTCTATAACACATTGGTCCCAGTCGCAATCATCAACTTCTATTGCTTGGTCTTGCTTACAAACAGCTTGACAAATTTCCAATTCTGTTAGTACGGCAGCTACTGGAATGTCGTCGTCAATGCACATCCACTCTTCATACTCTTCCTTTTGTATACCTTCAGGAGGTTCAATGATAGTTACCGTCGGTCATATCCCTGCCCGCTAAACGGACGACCTTCGAAAAAAGATCATGAAAAATAAACCTCGAAATTCTTGGAATGTGTGGGGAAGAGTGGCCCCAGATGTTTCCTTAGAAGTGGAAAGAGAAATCCTACGAACCTCAATCGTTACCGCTGGTTGAAAATGAAGAATCGGTCAATTCTCAACGATGTAGTGATCACATTAAACGAATAATTTTGCGTACATTTGAATTCGTTGGTTCGGGACCAGAGGTTTTTGAAAATATAAAGCGAATGATAACATTAGCCGCGATCACATTAAGCGGAATCTACTGTATCTCACTTGAATAAAAAGTTTTAGGCGAGCATTCTAATGGAAGTGAACTATTGTGGTGGAAATTTTTATATCAATTTTCGATTTTTTTTCTTTTTTTGCCTATCGCAGTGAGGTCTGTGTTTCCCCAGCACGTTCCTCTTTCTCTCCTCTCCATTCTGAGTGCACACTACTGCTCGTTGTTCCTAGAAGCCTGAACACGTCATGTTTGATTTTGAGTGTAAGTTGAGTTTAACTATTATTTTCAGTTTACGTGAACCTCTTCTCCTATACTGGGGTGCCTGTAGCTGTCTTTGGATCGTTTTTAATTGAACAACCCTTATAATAGTGAACTTTTAATTCTAGCCTATTATTTTATGCTTTACAAGTAAACCATGATGTTTCTAGTCAATGCGAAGACGTCATTTTAAGCTTTTCGTATGGCAATGTGCCATACAATTTGTTCTTCTATCTCTTTTATTTATTTTTTAAAAAATTTGTATGGATGATTAATATTTCCTATCTCTAAATACGAGAGGACCTTTGTTTTATGGTAAATATTGTTAGCCTTAATTCTAGATCATGCTCCTATCTTTTTTATTGAAGAGTTCGCTGATACGTTGTATTTAAAATGCGAATGTATTTTATTTTTGTATTTACATCATTTTGTAGCTATGTTTTTCATAAGTTATTTTTATCAGAGAACAATAAACAGAATAAGCACTTTTATCTATTTCTGAGATGGTTGCATCAATTCGTTATTATAATGGGTTTCTCAGCTCTAATTATTTCCAAATGAACTATCTTAGTTTAAGAAAGTTTGAAGTTTAAATCCTACTAATTATATATAAATTATACAAAAATATACTCAAAATATTGCTTCTCAGAACTCTAAAACTTTTAGAGTAAAATTTTGAAGTACATGACAGAATTGTTTGCCTTTTATACTTAATTTCATAACGAATAGCCAGTTAATGATGGTTAATAGAGTCAAGAGGATAATCAAAATATCTATAGATGCAGTTATCGAACAAAATACGTGTTCTTAATGTATTTGAAGAATGCAGGATATGGCTGCATATTCCAGACATTTCAGTTTCAGTAGGAAGCTTCTTCTGTATCTTGTGTTTTCTTACATCGAGAAAGTAACATCTTTTAAAAAAGTAAATAAAGGTCTTACACAAGCCCATTTGAATTTCCTTTTTTTCAATTTTCAAATCAAACAATCCTTAAATCTCCCATGTTAAGCACCCTCAAAGATTGCTATAACGTAGCGGTTGCAAAGAACAACCTTCTTCAGATCTCCATAAATAATTGCGTTAATCTTCTGTTTTAACAGCTTCATCTCGCTTTATGTCATGCGGCCGAAATAATCCTTTATTATAAATGGCTTTAATTTAGAGCCAGCTTATTTCTGTTTTCGTTTAAATGGCTTTTATAATGCTATCTAGCACACTGTTTCTTTCATTTAATAAAATATATATTTTAGGAAACTGGCATCTGCGGTTTAATTCAGGTTTGTTTCATTGGGTGGTTGTACCCAACGTTATTTTAAAAGTTATTTACCAGAAATGGAGTTTTATTCAGTTGTTGAAAAGAATATATTCTTTAAAGTGTATTTCAAGTTAACTTAATCTCACTTAATTCAAAAGAAAATTAAAAAGTTTACTGAAAAGAGAAAGACACATAATTAATGGTAAATTCATTTAAATGCCGTAATGTAATTTTAATTATGCTTGCTGCACAGTTATTAGACTCTATCTTTAGAATGCTAGCTGGCGTGTGAGTTGTATTTAATTCATGCCTTTTTTCACAAAGCCTCGTGAAGCATAAATAGCTCTCAAATTTCTCCCTACCTTTTTCCGGCTTTTAATAAAAAAAAACCCTTTTTTTTAAGGACATGTTCTTTTCCTATAGTGATAGTATATGTGTTAAGCAAAATTCTAATCCATAATTAAAACCTAAATCAGGTTTAACTTAAGCAAGAAAGGGAAAAGCAAACGGCTCTTAAAAAATTAGGAAACATTATAAGAAACTTTACCTATAAATAAAATAAAAGCAGTGAATATTTTGCGGAACATAAATTTTTCTTTGAATATACGTATGAAGGGAAAATATCGACTGTCTCGTTTAGCATTATTACCATGCAGCTTATAATTATTTACGCTATGCTTTACAAAAAACCCTAGTGAAGCCATATGTAATTCTCAAATCTCTTTCTTTTTTCATTGGTCTTTCAAAGTAAAATAACTTGTCTTCCCATTTTTTCGTAGCGCGGAAGTGAATGAGTTAAATAAAATAGTAATCAAAAATAAAAACTCAAAACCATTTGAACTTTTATATAAAATCATAAAATACTTAAACTGAACGTAGTTAGAAAAAAACTTTAACTAAAATCATAAAACTTTTATTACACAAGAAAGAAAAAAATAATTATTAAAAAATTAAAGAAAATTATTAGAAGTACTGCCAAAAAAGGGGTTAACTATAATGAATATTCAATAATATCGCAGACGCTACTTTTATCTGCTATATGGGCTCCAGAAATTAAATAAAAAAATATTATCTGTCTCGTTTTCTCTGTTTCTTTTCACCCTAAATTATCGTGAAAAGGACAGAAAGCAAATGCAAAAATACATTAGATATAAAGGGTAGATATTTCAAAAAGTTTTATATTTAACGAAACCTCAAAACTGTAAAAATAGTTCAACTCCTCTTGTAAGTATGTGCATCCAGTAATTTATATTTATTTAGAAATTTTAATAATTTTATTTTTTTAATATCTTTTATATATTAATCACTTTAAAATTCACCTATTTTTTCATTAAAAAAAACATGCTAGCATATAATTAATTTTTAATTGTTTTAATTGAACTGCAAACTTTTAATGACGTGCATTAAAAACTTTCAATAAATTAGGTTTCAGTGAGCAGGAAACTAGTTAAAATGCGACCCAGAAGCAAAACGCGCAACGAAATCCTTTACACGTTTCCAAAAAAATTATTTATAAAAGTGCATAAAACTTGATAAATAAAATAACTTTTTTAAAATACTTTATTGAGATAAGCCTTTTCTATAAAAGTACAACGGTATCTGCTGTAAGAACCTCTTATATTATGAACCGGGTGGTGTAAAAATTTCCCCTTAACAGCAATGAAGGCCGGTCTGAGGCGGTTGGCTTCTATTGAGGGGAGGGGAGGTTCTGAGATTGCTTAGGAGATAAGCGCGGTAGGGAGGTCCAATTATCCTTGCCAACCACAGCCCATTTTCGTGCGCCTTAAGGAAAGGTTATAGCAGGGTGTGGGGTTAATGACCACCCAAATTGGAAGAGTCCAATTCTTGTCGATTCCTCCTAAAAAGTCCCGGTTTTGAAGGAGCTAGAAGAGAAAGTTCGCCTCGGGATTAAAGAGTTAAGTTGTGTTTCATTGTTTGTCAAACTGGGTTTAAGGCTTACTCAAAAAGTGTGATAAATATTGTTTCTCTTTCAAACATGTAATTGTCGGTTTAATAGTGTTTGAAAGTTCCCGATAATGTTTGTCTCACTTCATCTCCGTCATAGAAATTAAAATCTATTATAAATGGCTTTAATTATGATATTATTGAATACTATTGTTGCTTCATATAAATGTTGCAATGGGTTTGTTGGATTAAATTCTCATTTATAATATCCTGTCATCGGCATTCACTATAAATATCATCATGGCTTTAATTTCTTGCTAACTTCATAGAATAGCTGCAAACGTTGTATTTTGCAAAACTATTTACCTAAAATTTCATTTCAATAAGTTCTACGAAGACGCGAAAATATTTTTATATTTTTACCGAATTAAATAGTTTTAGCTCTCATAACGTATTTCAAATAAAATATATGAGCGTAAAAATATATCTTCAAGTTAACTTTTTTATTCACAACATCCGATACGTCAAAATTATTTCTAGCCTACAAATTATAAATTTTCTGAAAAAATTACAACAATAGATAAATCGCTAAGATGCGTAGAACAATGAGAATTTTTAAAAATTAATAACTAAATCATCTTACGTGATTATATATTGTTACAAAAATCTTTTTGAGGGTGTATGGTGTAAACAGTCCAACACGCAGGATAATGAAGAATGAAGGTTTATTCACAAATGAGCAGGAAAACACTTAGTACAGGTAACAGGAAACAATAGATCTTGTACAGTTTATCAACGTAAACAGACAACAATTCACATGTAATAACATTTCAGCACTTTGATATTTAGCAACACAAACAGTCCTCAAATCATTAATAACGACAATAACAGCACTTTCAATAGCGCTCAGCTCACCGGCTTCCTAGATCGCACTGTAGAAGAAACTCCAAAGTCGTTCCAGCGGATCAACACACGCCTCGCTGATCCAAGTGCCACCCTTATATAGTCTCCCCGACAGGCCGTGACGTCATATGGAGTTTTCTCGTACATTCGAGCGCATTTTCTTTCGTAATAGAGATATCGAGAAAAGGGTCGCATTTTCTGGAATCATCGATTTGTCGCCAAGGTCAGCGGTCCCAGAACGCCAGCTGCCCGTCACTCCATGCTTACCCCTGTAAAACTCCCTCCCCAACTATAAGACTATAGAGGCAGGAAAGCGATACTACATCTTTGTAACAATATTATGCATATTTTAAAATAAGATGAAACTTAAAATCACAAAAATGAGCGTTTTTTCAGGATTATATCATAAAATATGAAGAAGTATTATTTTATAGCAAAATTGCTTAAAAAATTCAGCATTTTGCGTGAAATGTTTGAACAAAATTCGTCATAATATTCTTTTATTTTCTTAGTAAATTTTGCTCTTATAGTTACAAGGATCTGTCAAATATTAAATAATGTGCAGGCATTCGAAATATTTCCAATTCTTATTGCAAAGTCCCACCTTAATTATAATCACACTCTATTTTAACTCTGAACTGTCATATTATTTCTCTAAAAAATCGAAGTTTGAGCTCGAAACACGCTCACTATTACACAAAACAACAGCATAAACTTTGTTATTCAAAAAAAAATTTGTAATTATTTGATTTTTCAGGCAGAAAATAAGCTTCATGATTATTTTTCAAAAAATGTTTTAAAGATGTCACTTCCAGTCTCTTTAATTAAACGAAAATGATAATTAAACAGCTCTAACTTCACTTCTAATTAACGTACAAATAAAAATACTTGTTTTTAATTCTGAGCAACTGCTCTTTTACAACAAAAGAAGAAAAAATTAGACTTTGAAAATTGGTTTTTTTAACGTCGTCCGGAAATTTTTTCTGTATAGATTTAATTGGAGGCTTATAATTTATTAATAAAAATAACTATTCACGATTATTAAACTACTATCAAATATAAATTAGATATGATTTATATTTAATAGTAGTTTAATAATCACGGTGTGAATTTAATGTGATGAAAAATATAAAATTTTTCATAACACTAAATTTATTATAAATTTAAATTATTCATGATAACAATTTTGTTCAGGATTATAGGAAGAAAAAAATAGCAATGCTCGAATACCATTTAGGAAAGTTGGTATCTTTAAATTATTAAAACCATAGCATAAAATGATGTTTATCATCATTAACACGTTCATTAGTTAATTATTAGTAATTAACATGTACATAATGTTAATCAATTTTAACATGTACACAATAATTAACATCATTGTATACATGTATTTAAATTTGCTGTGTTATTTTCTGTACAGTTTATTATTAAATTTTTTGTAAGACATTTGCTTCTGCTTTTATTTTAATTATTTTTTAACTATACTTAATTATAAATTGTTTTCCTTGCGGCTGCGCAATTTCGATAAAATGCAACATCCTGGCTGAAATTTTAATTTTGAAATGGATAGAAAATCTGTGTCATTTGGAAATAACAATTTAGATTTTTCCAGCATTTCTTTAAGGTGAATGAAGATTCATGGAAATATCACCATGTTTACAACACAGAATAAAGATGTGAATAAGTAACTAGATAAACATCTTGCCTCAGTCTTGAATTGCAACTAAAGACAACATTTTCACAGAAATACCAGTCCTTATCGGGCAATTTCGCGATAAATAATCTAGATTTTTTTGCAGCATTTTTAAAAATAAATGCAAGTTTAAGGAATATCATCATTTTTACAAAGCAGAATAAAGATGTGAATGAAAAACTCAAGAAACATCTTTATTCAGCTTTGAATTGAATTTAAAGACAGCATTTTGACAAAAATACCAGTGCTTATCGTGCAATTTGGCGATAAATAATCTAGATTTTTTTCAGCATTTTTTGAAGATAAATGCAAGTTCATAGATGTTTCCATATTTTCACAGCGCGGTTTAATAGAATGAAAAAGTAACTAGAGAAAATTAGTGGCTCAGTATAGAATTTGATTTATTAATATACGTTAGAAGTGATTATTTATCACTCGTAATATT
>BGPR01045764.1:0-12229 GCA_013235015.1 Araneus ventricosus | reverse complement strand
CATAATTTTTTTACTCAACCTATTTTTCCGATGACATTTCTTTCATCTTCGTGGAAATTGCATTTCTAATGCTGTTGGAAGTAATACTATCTTAGTACATCACGCACTCTTGGCATGTATTTATCAGTAAGCATGAAGAATCGTGGAGCCCTGCTTTATCTATCATATTAGCATTTGATTGGACGTCTTCCACAGCGCAAACTTGAACAGAAACTAAACAGCATACACTTACATCCAACACGTTACTCTAGCTTGACATCGAATTATGTCCAATCTCTTTATTCTTCTCCGTTGCAGGCAACGATTGCAAAAGACAAATATATCGTTGCCATACTATTTTTTGTAACTTTGAAAGAAAAGAATTAATGCAGAGCAGTTTTTTAATTAGTATTTCTTTTTTTTGTAAATGATATTTTTAAATTAATTTCTTTTATGACCAAACGATTTTTTTTATCTAATTAATTTCTTTTCTTTAAATATTTTAATAATTCTACAAACATATATTTTTTTATTCGTTACGAATATTACAAAGGACAAAAGAATTTTTTTACTCAAACTATTTTCCCGACGACATTTCTTTCAAGTTCATTGATGGAGAAATTGCATTTCTAATTCTGTTCGACAGAGGTAAACTATCTTAAGTAACATTTCGTTACTTAACATGCATCACCACCTCTTGTGATGTATTTCAGAATAGCATGAAGAATCGTGGAGCATTCTTTATCAAAAATAATATGTTTATTGGACGTCTTCCACAACGCAAACTTGTAAAACAAACATATACACTTACAGCACAAACGTTACATCACTAACTGACATCGAATTCCATGTTCAATCATCTTTATTCTTCTCCGTTGCTAGAAAACGTTAGCAAAACTGCAAATATATTGTTGCCACACTATTTTTATAACCTTTAGATAAGAATTGATGCCAAACGATTTTTTAATTAATTTCTTTTTCAGCCAAATTATATTTTTAAATTAATCTCTTTTATGACCAAACGATTTTTTTATCTAATTAATTTCTTTTCTTTAAATATTTTATTAATTCTACAAATATATATATTTTTTATTCGTTACTAATATTACATAGGACAAAACAATTTTTTTACTCAAACTATTTTTCCGACGACATTTCTTTCATCTTCATTGATGGAGAAATTGCATTTCTAATTCTGTTCGACAGAGATAAACTATCTTAAGTAACATTTCGTAGCTTAACATGCATCAATTTTTTGCAGCCAATAACGAATATTTCTGCATTTTATTAATATCCGATATAAAGATGAGACCCCATATTCCAACAAGATGTAAAATAAATTTTTATATATTCGTTTTCGGTTGAGAAAAATTAAGTATTTCTTTCCTCTTGGAAATTTCAAAAAATTGAGATAGGTGGTATTGCATGTTAAGCGACGTATTTTAACATTTTTCGGGAGAGCCATAAAGAGTTCCAGATCGAAACTAATTGCAATGTGCAATTAATTTTTTGAGAGCGGTTATCTTTTTTTTTATCCCATAGCTACGACACTTTGGCCTTCTGAATATGCGGTCGGCATATACGATAAAAAAAAAAAATGGCGGGAAGCTGTCTTTTCAGACAGACGCTGATGTTAAAGGCGTAGGACTACTTTACTCGGCGTGACTCTTTTGTTTCTCGAAATTTTTAACCTTAAGTAAGTTTTTTTCTGTAACTTCTGTTGTTACCCTTTATCTCTAAAATAAGACATTAGTTATGTTTTTAACTTATGTAGTTACCGAGATATAGAGGATCACGTCACCAATTCATGCGTATTTTTGCACAACTTTGCGACTTAGTAGTCGCTGAACTACAATTCCGATTTTCATTTTTTTGCAACTTCTGTTGTTACCCTTTATCTCTAAAATAAGACATTAGTTATGTTTTTAACGTATGTAGTTACCGAGATATAGAGGATATCCCATACCAAGTTTTCTGGCGTTTTGGCGTGTGAATTAATTTCCTTCCTGAGACCCCAATGGGAGGAACGTAGTTCAACGTTAAAACATCGAAATCCGAGTTTGGAGCTTATGCGTGGTGAAATGAAATGTGCATTCAAGTAACAATGAAAGCGATGCTAATAATTATGTGGCAAATTATGTTCCCCAAGAGAAGAAAAAAACTGATGATATTTTTCATGTTATTTCAACTCCACCGAAGCGAAATCCACAGCCAGGTCCATAGACAGAACAGACGAAAAGCCCAGGAGGCAGTTATAATAACCAGTAGTCTTCACAAAACGCCAGTGTCACATAAATAAATAACTAAAAATAAAAGATACATTAAAAACATCAAATGTTGGTTCTAAAAAACAAAAATTAAAGCTGCGTGGTTTTGTATCATATGCGAGGCAATAAAGGCAGAAGAAGAAATATGATACAGGGTATCAAATATCATACTTGGGTTCGTGCATTGTGTGCTGGTGTGAATTTGAGAATAAAAAAAGGGCTTTTGTTTTAATTGTGCCTAAAGAAATTCGTTCTCCAATTTGGGAAACCAATTTTATTTATTTGGACTGATGGCACAATTTTTTAATTTATTTTTTTCTACTATTTCATAAAAAGTTAATTATATCGTTTTGAAGCCATATTGTTATACAGGGTGTTTCGAAACTCATGGGCAAATAGGAAACATCTAAACAAGCAATTTTCACCATACAATGCATGGGCGGAGAGCAAGCGGTGAACCGCTAGGAGGTCTCCGTTACTGTCACATGAAAGAATGAAACACCAAACGGATAGAGGAGGTACCAAATAATTTTACAGATAGCATGTGTAACAAAATTACAGAAACTGCTCAAAAGAAGACATGAAGGTTGTGCGTTTAGAAATTCCTTCACGAGTAAAGGTGCTTTCATCCGTGAATGTGCACATGTGCACTAAAATCAGGTTGCGCCGCTAGCTGTTGCAAAAACCAACGTTCAAACCCGACACGTTGCGCATAATCTGCAGGTATCAAGGCTTGCACTTTCTGTACATGGTAGGGGTGTAATCCTTCGTCCCGTAGTACTCGCCAAACAATCGAGTGGGGCACGTTTACGGCACGGGAAACCTCTCGTGTGCTAATATCCGGACGATCTCCCACTCCTTGCGGAATGTCCTCTACAACTTGTGGCGTCCGAACACTCCTACCACGCCCTGTATCATGCACGCCGGTGACAAAGGATCCCGTTTCACACATGCACCGATGCAATCACTCGAACATTTTTCGGTCTGTCACGTGTCTTCTCGAGAAACGCTGCCTCTACAGTCTTTCGGCTTCCAAATCATTCCCATTCGCAAGACCATACATAAAATGCATGTCCGCCGTTTCCTGATTACTATATGTCGCCATGCCTTCTGAAATCCACGGTAGAATTGACGATGTGTAAGAAAACTCGCGCTTTATGCTTTCTATTACAGCGCCGTCTAGCGGTTCATCGCTTGTTCTCCGCCCATGCATTGTATGGTGAAAATTGCTTCTTTAGATGTTTTCTATCACCCCTTAAATTTTTGCCCATAAGTTTCGAAACACCTTGTATAGCCAAAGTAATTTCTTTAAATGTAATAACTTAATTAAAAAAGGATTGAAGAGCTTCTAAATTTCTGTTAATTTAATTCGAATTTCTCCCAATAGATGGAGCTAGGTTTGCTAGCTTCTAGACTTAATATCCCTTGTTTCTAATTTGCTCCGATGGCGTTGTTTTTACTGGTATTTTTGGCAGAGGATAATGTTAATATATCTTCTTTTTTTCTCTATTGGATTTGTGATTTGTTATAAAAGACTTTCTGAAGTTTTTCTTATTTAAGAAAGGTTTTTTCCTGCATTATTTCAATTATTGGATAAATTCAAGCCACAGAGGGAGTATTATTTGGCTATTAAGTCATTCCCTTGACAGAAAATTTATCAATTTTAGAAGTCCGATGGCAAGTGACACTTTGAAAAAGTGCACCATCCGTGTTCTCTTTAATTTTTCCCATTTTATTTGTTTAATCTTAATTTGTTATAATTCATATTGAAGCGTGATTTTTGTCATTTGATTGTATCTTAATTGGTTAGTTGAATATACACAACATTGTTAATGCAATCACTGGATGCTGCTGCGTTGCGCGCTAAAGGTATATTGTTATCACTATTATTTACTTCTTCTGGTTTTTTTCGTAATTTCTTTTTTGTATAATTAAAATATTTTTCTTTTGTATTTTATTGGAAGTTGCTGCATTTTTGCGCCATTCTATTTAGTGCAAAGTTTAGTTTGTAATTTCTCGTGGTAAATTATTTCACTTGTACTTGTTATATACAACCTATATAACAATATATAACTTATATAATATAAACTTAACTATATAATATAAATTACTTAACTTATATAATATAAAATACTTAACTTATATAATATAAAGTGTTATAGATTGTTTGGAAGATAAATAAACTACAAAAACATTTTACTAATTTTTTTATTGAAATTACTTCTCTATCACTGTCCATTAAAAAAATGTTATGTGGTCCGAGTAAGGCAATCTTACCCTGTGATTTACCAAGCTCATATGAATAAATTGAAAGTTATAAAATTGAAATTCGCCTCGTATTTTGTTTTCAAGGGTGCGCAAACAATCGTTGATACACTCGCTACTTCGAACATTTTGTTTTTGTTTTTTCTTGAAGGAATTGTGAAATCCCTTCTGTTCCGCGTGATTAATTAGCTAGGATTCATTGTTTCTGAGTTTTTTAATATGTATAAATTTTATTTCATTTGTTTGTCGTATTCGTCTAGTTCATCTTCCCTCTTCTAATTTGCATCCCGGATTGCAAGTCAAAGTTCTAGAATGTTCCTGCCAATAATCTGATGCCTTGAAGAAACCTCGATTCACATTTGAAGACTGAATAAAGGTGAAGATGAATAAGGTGATCGAAAACAATCGTTGGTCCCTCCTTCTTCGAACATTTTGTTTTTGTTTTTCTTGAAGGAATTGTGAAATCCCTTCTGTTCCGCTGATTAATTAGCAGAGTTTATTGTTTCTGGGTTTTTTAATATGCATAAATTTTATTTCATTTGTTTATTCGTCTAGTTCATCTTCCCTCTTCTAATTTGCATCCGGTTAAGTCAGTTCTAGAATGTTCCTGCCACAATCAGTGCCTTGAAGAAACCTCGATTCTGTTGAAGACTGAATAAAGGTGGAAGATGAAATGGTGATAAAAACAATCGTTATCACTCGCTACTTCTGAACATTTTGTTTTTTTTTTTCTTGAAGGAATTGTGAAATCCCTTCTGTTCCTCGCGTGATTAATTAGCTTCAGGATTCGGCTAAGTTTTTAATATGTATAAATTTTATTTCATTTGTTTGTGTATTCGTCTAGTTCATCTTCCCTCTTCTAATTTGCATCAGTTGCAGATCAAAGTTCTAGAATGTTCCTGAATAATCGGGCAGAAGAAACCTCGATTCACAATTTGAAGACTGAATAAAGGAAGATGAATAAGGTGATGAGAAAACAATCGTTGATACACTTCCTTCTTCGAACATTTTGTTTTTGTTTTTTCTTGGAAGAATTGGAAATCCTTCTGTTCCGCGTGATTAATTAGCTAATTATTGTTTTGAGTTTTTTAATATGTATAAATTTTATTTCATTGTTTGTCGTATTCGTCTAGTTCATCTTCCTCTTCTAATTTGCATCCCGGATTGCAAGTCAAAGTTCTAGAATGTTCCTGCCAATAATCTGATGCCTTGAAGAAACCTCGATTCACAATTTGAAGACTGAATAAAGGTGGAAGATGAATAAGGTGATGCGAAAACAATCGTTGATACACTCGCTACTTCGAACATTTTGTTTTTGTTTTTTCTTGAAGGAAGGTGAAATCCCTTCTTGTTCCCGTGATTAATTAGCTAGATTCATTGTTTCTGAGTTTTTTAATATGTATAAATTTTATTTCATTTGTTTGTCGTATTCGTCTGATTTCCCTCTTCTAATTTGCATCCGCATTGAAGTCAACTAGAATGTTCCTGCCAATAATCTGATGCCTTGAAGAAACCTCAGTCAATTTGAAGACTGAATAAAGGTGGAAGATGAATAAGGTGATGCGAAAACAATCGTTGATACACTCGCTACTTCGAACATTTTGTTTTTGTTTTTTCTTGAAGGAATTGTGAAATCCCTTCTGTTCCGCGTGATTAATTAGCTAGGATTCATTGTTTCTGAGTTTTTTAATATGTATAAATTTTATTTCATTTGTTTGTCGTATTCGTCAGTTCATCTTCCCTCTTCTAATTTGCATCCCGGATTGCAAGTCAAAGTTCTAGAATGTTCCTGCCAATATCTGATGCCTTGAAGAAACCTCGATTCACAATTTGAAGTCTGAATAAAGGTGAAGATGAATAACAAAAGAACAGAGATTGCTTCAGGTATGTAACAAAAAATGTTAGGTATGAAATATTATACTCATACAAACTAAATGTATCATGTCCCTCTTTTCAATATTAACTCGATTTATCATTCCTTATGACACATTCTTACGACGAGAGCAGTTCCGAGAGCTGCCGGGTGGGGGCCGATGTCACGATTCTCGGACGTGAGGGAATGCTCTCCTAATTGGTTGGGCTCTGGAAAACAACACGTAATACGTGTATTATTCATTTCTGTATCTGTTCCACGCTCTATCAGATTACGATTTCTTCGGCCCATAGAAATGGATTCATTGATAAATGAATCGGACCTCCGTAAATGTAAGCATGGCCCGAGTAATTTGGATGAAAAGTTCGTGAGCTTTCGTGTTCGTATGAAATCGTTCGAAGATGTGTAATCTGTGATAAATGGTCTAAGTCAGAATCTCGATACAGCATCATCTGAAGCCTTTTCGGATGTTTCGGCAGTGAAACCTTCCTACAACGGTTACCCCTCGTTTCCAAGAAAATTGTTTTCAAATTAGTCCGCTCTAAAGGGTTTCTTGTTTGGAGGTATAAAATTCGTATTTAAACAAGCCCTAATTCGTTATTTCTGTTAAGGTCCAATAGGCTGAAAGACGATTTTCGAAGAAAATTCAAAACTTTTTATGATCTAAAAATAAAGCACAACTTTAAGATTTTAAAGTGAGACTTTTTTTAATTCTTATTCCTTAGTATTTAATTCTTTGATATTTTGAACTAATGTGTTATTATATTTTTTAAATGCGTTTTCTGAAAAATGAAACTTCACTAAAATTGGTCCACGGAAAACGTGATATCTCCAAAAATTCATTAAAATCATTAATTTGGTACACATGTTTGAAAACTTTTGAAGGCGTAATATATATGATAGCTTTGTTTAGACATGTTTTACAGTACGTTCAAACAGAAGGATAATTTTGGCGAAAATCAATGACGCCAACTGTGTTCATTAAATATTTATTTATTAAAGTACATTTTATCTTGCGGATTACATTCTAGATAGTTTGGGAAGTACGTATGCGAAATTAAAATTAAATAAATCTCATATTTTTCATTTATGCTGTTTTCTTAACATTGAAATTTTTTATAAAATTCTTGAAAATTAATTATTACTTTCAAAAACTACTGACGATATATGATTTTTATTTCAAATTGTGACTATTTAACTATTTTTTGTTATTTAGCTCTGAAGTCTTTTGTGTACTGTTTAAAAATTTTCTCCGAACCTAGTCAGATTACATTAAAGAGTTTTAAGAATTGACTAGAGAAATTATTCATTTGAAAATTTGTAATTTTCTTTTAGTAAAGATACGATTTGTGTTTTGCTTGGATCATTCAGCTACTACGAAGTAACTTTCTAAATACACTTTCTCGATTATACAAAGTATACAAAGAGAAATATTGTAATCAAAATTCGAGCTCGAGATTTTGACGAATCTCCACGTTTGAACCTCATGAGTCCGAAAAACACAATTTTGGAATTATGTCTGTCTTTCTGTGTGCTGTGAACGATAACTCCAAATAGAGCTACGGAGATGAAATTTGTTATGTGGTCTTAACATAATTTGTAGGTTTCTATGAATTTTAGACAGAATCGTCAAAGGGAAGTCTGTCTATCTGTATCAGAGGTCATGTGAACACTATAACTCAAAAACTTACTTGAATAGCATATATGAAATTTGGTACAATTTTATCGTCATGAATGTAGGCCCGTATAAAATTTTGGGCCAAATCCGTCAAAGGGTTGACTGTCTGTCGGTCTGTATAATCCATCCTTGTATCTCATAAGTCCTTTGGTTTAGATAAATAAAACTTGATATCACAGATGCTAACATTAATTATAGATATGTGCCCAATTTTCATCTCCAATCGGTTAAAAAACAGGTGTTCAGATTGCATATTTTTTCAAAATGTACATTACGACTGTGTGTTGGCGAGCTTTTCGCTTACTTGACTCAAGCTAGTATGGTTGGCGTTTGTTATGACGGTCTGAATGAAATTGTAGCTAGCCGCAAACACGCGCTTCGGAAAGTATAACCACGAATCGAAATTTCTTTCACATTATCCAGATGGAAGGTATGGTGGAAATCTTGCGTGGTATCTGTAATAAGATTTCGTCCAAAACGTTATATAAATGTGGTACCTCAGCGCGTAAAAAATGATAACACGCAATTTTTTTTTCGGAAATTCATGTTTCATTGTTAATCACCATTCATAATTTTTTCCCAAAATAAACGGGCTTGGGTAAAACCAAAATTATTTACCACTGGTGCTTACCCACCCACATTACTGGTCGTATGCGAGAAAGTTTCAGGGAGGCCACTCTCGCTGGTTTTTTATTGGAAAAATAAATCCCTAATCTATTCTTGGGTAGTTGTTGAGGAATGGGCAATCATCTGTTCCCTGAGTCTGTTGAGCTGGAGTCTCATTTTCTGATGGTCGTAAACCATATTTTCTTTGACAGAATCAAATCTCCTGAGGCACAAATGGTCTCTTGTTGCCCTACCATTGGCGGAAATTGGGTTGAAAAGTAAGGTTTTGCTAAAATTTATAGGCATTTTAAAGTACCGGGAATTAAATAAAATTTAAAAATTTAGCTGCAAACTTAGCTAACTTTCTCGGACACTATTGATTATGAATAATTCTTAGTTTCAGGCAGCTAAATAGAATAATTTTCAGCAAAAGTAGGGAAAGACGCCACCCCTGACACCCCGCCACTGTGCCCAACCCTGGTCCACTTTTTTTCTTACGCTTGGAGAGGAATTCTGTTTTCGTATCTCAGTCTCTTTTTCTGTAACTCACTGCATGAATTTTTTGTTCTTTCTTTTCCTTTTACCTTTACTGCAAGGCATTATTTTTTTAAATATGATGATAAAACATCAGAATGGGTTTAGTTTATTGTCTAGACATAGAATCTACAAAATTTTTAAAAAAACTTCCATTCCGAGGGGTGGTCGTTCCTTGGTCACCCCCCCTCTTATAATCCCTGAGTCACCCTTGATACACTAAAAAAAATATTGTTGGATCTTACAGAAAGTCATAAATTAAAACTTCAAGAATATTGGAGAAAATTTTCGACTTAATTTGCTATAAGTACGTCAGAACTGAAAAAAATTTCTTATCTCTGAGTTAAGGATTTCCGAAACTTTATCTCTAATTCCTATTCAGAAACGAAATTTCTGAGGCTGCTATATAACATTCTAAAAGAGTACTATTAGCCCTATCCTAAACCCTATTATTTCACATTTATGGTTGAATTTGACGGTTAGGCGAGTGAATAGGTGTGCCACCTGCACACTGATTTGCCTAGCAAAGGTTAATAAAAGATCCAAGGTCAGAGAGACGAAAGGATACATTTTATTGAAGGAACTAGCATCCAACCCCGAGAGATCGGAGAGTTGAGTGGCCATTCTATAGGTTAATTCACATTATAGTGTATATATACGTGCAGAACAAGGCCGTTGAAACGAAAAGTGATCGCTATAGAGGGGATGCAGCTTTGAACTATTTTTTTCTATTATTTTTTATTTTTTTACTATAATTTGGATCCCTTATAAGCGTACGTTTATTGTCATCTTAAATCGAAATATGCACATATCACACTATGTTATGTGCGTGCAACTATTTTGAAATCATTTGTATCGATTTACCTGCTAAAACTTCTTCTCCATTATATCCAATATAGACCCATATCGTGGTAATGGATTTTAATTCTTAAAAGACGAGGGGACGATTATCACGGGTTGCTACGGCAGGGTATCCCCGCCCTGCCGTAGCATCCCGGGATGCATATAGGCATACTGTACTCGAGTAGGGCACCATTGTAACTTTGGAGGGCTCTGATTGGACAAGCGAATCTGACGTCACTCTTCTGCACATCGCATCAACAAAAAATGGCGATACTCAAAAGGGCAAAAAAAAAAAAATACAATATATTAACAAAGAAAAGAATTTAAAGCAAATCTAACGACATTAAATCAAGAAGAAAAATTCCCAAAACAAATTCAGGCAATATCTTGGAGAAAAAATTAGTATTTAGAGTTTTAGAAGACTATAATCAGTGTAGATCAATGTATGCGTATGCAGAAGAGACGTCGAATTCGCTGTCCAATCAGACTCTCCAAAGTTAGCAATGGTGCCCTTATTCTCCGGTGGCCAGCATGCCTATAGTGCATCCCGGGTCATCACGAATAATAGTCGTCGTGACGTAACTACGGAACATAAGAGAGTCCTAATGGTCTGAGAAGACTCGGCTCAACCCTATCCACAGGAGGTACGTCTGTGTTGATCAGAGAGATAACCCACGTCCACACCATTACTATACCAATACCTCCTATCTTGAAAATTGAAACTTTCCAGATGCATAATTCCTTGCTAACTACCATAAAAACTGGCTTAAATACCATTCTGTATCTGATTTTAAAATAAAATAAACTGAATCTAAGCACACCGAACAAAACGCTTGCAATCGCAGAATACAGAGTAGCAACTCGAACCAGTACTAATAGTGCTCCTTCTTGGGGTCACGTGACCACTTCTTTGAACCGATGAACGGCTTTAGATATAGGAGGCGTATGATACTCCACCAGGGAAGCGATAGCTCCATTATACCCAGCGGCTTCCGTCCATGTACCCTTGGTGGAAGTTCTTCGTAGACAACATCTAACTAACTGTAACAAAACCTTACTGAAAACTCCAGCTTTCGTATAGGATGAGGTCGAAACGAATCCCTGATTTAAGCTTTTTCCACAGAGAAATAATGCAAAATAATAATCTCGATCCTGGGTATAAATACAACATAGTATAAAACTTGAAAAGGCAATACTAATCGAAGAAGGTGTGAGTAATGATCTAAATATATTTATTCTTTAAACAAAACTTCGAAACTAATTCAGTGTCATGGCCCCTATAATCAAATGAGCAGTACGAAAATAAGATTGTCTCTGAAAATAACCAAATAATCTGGGGCCCTCAAAGCAGTTGCCTACTTTGACCTACATGATAATCCATCGGCCCTTATGAATGGTTGCCTCCTGCTCCCTTCTTTCTCGCGGCCTGGATGGTGCTCCATCTAAACCGGTATTTGAAAACAAAGAGGCCTGGCACAAAGTTGACTATGTCATGTAATAAAATGTGTTACTATTTATTACAAATGCACAATTTGATACCTAAAAATAAAAAAAATTCCATGAAAACGATAAATATATTAAATTAGTAAATGTGCGTTAATATTTCTGGCACACAAAATCGTTGGGCTGTGAAATTTTTTTAAATTTCAATAAGACAATTTGAAATTTTGCAGAGACATAGTAGGTCAATATACAGACAAACACATAAGTATCACTGTAATATGATATTTATTTAGTTTAGCGTTACTCATTATAGAAATGCAATTTTAATAATAATTAATGGTCTTTATGATAAATGTTCCAAGGCGCTGCAATTTTTATTTCAAATTATATGACATTTTATATAGAGTATAAATCATATATGGAGAAGAAATTTACAGCATTCATATAGAAGTTGTTTTGCTATTAAACTATAAAATGTTTTCTTCCATGAAATATTGGGCATATTTTTTAAAAAATCATTAGTTTCGAGTTATTAGATGTGTCGATTTTAAAATCCTGTTTGAAATATTAAAATTAATCCCAATTTTGTTTGAAAAAAATGTTAAATCAATGAAAAAAAAATTAAGTGATTTCGAATGAATTTTATGACGCCTGGAACATTATGATAAAGACCATTAATTGTTATTAATTACGATTTATACCCATAACTAGCAAATAAATAAATATATTACTTTTAATGAT
>BGPR01045763.1:0-12229 GCA_013235015.1 Araneus ventricosus | reverse complement strand
AATATTACGAGTGATAAATAATCACTTCTAACGTATATTAATAAATCAAATTCTATACTGAGCCACTAATTTTCTCTAGTTACTTTTTCATTCTATTAAACCGCGCTGTGAAAATATGGAAACATCTATGAACTTGCATTTATCTTCAAAAAATGCTGAAAAAAATCTAGATTATTTATCGCCAAATTGCACGATAAGCACTGGTATTTTTGTCAAAATGCTGTCTTTAAATTCAATTCAAAGCTGAATAAAGATGTTTCTTGAGTTTTTCATTCACATCTTTATTCTGCTTTGTAAAAATGATGATATTCCTTAAACTTGCATTTATTTTTAAAAATGCTGCAAAAAAATCTAGATTATTTATCGCGAAATTGCCCGATAAGGACTGGTATTTCTGTGAAAATGTTGTCTTTAGTTGCAATTCAAGACTGAGGCAAGATGTTTATCTAGTTACTTATTCACATCTTTATTCTGTGTTGTAAACATGGTGATATTTCCATGAATCTTCATTCACCTTAAAGAAATGCTGGAAAAATCTAAATTGTTATTTCCAAATGACACAGATTTTCTATCCATTTCAAAATTAAAATTTCAGCCAGGATGTTGCATTTTATCGAAATTGCGCAGCCGCAAGGAAAACAATTTATAATTAAGTATAGTTAAAAAATAATTAAAATAAAAGCAGAAGCAAATGTCTTACAAAAAATTTAATAATAAACTGTACAGAAAATAACACAGCAAATTTAAATACATGTATACAATGATGTTAATTATTGTGTACATGTTAAAATTGATTAACATTATGTACATGTTAATTACTAATAATTAACTAATGAACGTGTTAATGATGATAAACATCATTTTATGCTATGGTTTTAATAATTTAAAGATACCAACTTTCCTAAATGGTATTCGAGCATTGCTATTTTTTTCTTCCTATAATCCTGAACAAAATTGTTATCATGAATAATTTAAATTTATAATAAATTTAGTGTTATGAAAAATTTTATATTTTTCATCACATTAAATTCACACCGTGATTATTAAACTACTATTAAATATAAATCATATCTAATTTATATTTGATAGTAGTTTAATAATCGTGAATAGTTATTTTTATTAATAAATTATAAGCCTCCAATTAAATCTATACAGAAAAAATTTCCGGACGACGTTAAAAAAACCAATTTTCAAAGTCTAATTTTTTCTTCTTTTGTTGTAAAAGAGCAGTTGCTCAGAATTAAAAACAAGTATTTTTATTTGTACGTTAATTAGAAGTGAAGTTAGAGCTGTTTAATTATCATTTTCGTTTAATTAAAGAGACTGGAAGTGACATCTTTAAAACATTTTTTGAAAAATAATCATGAAGCTTATTTTCTGCCTGAAAAATCAAATAATTACAAATTTTTTTTTGAATAACAAAGTTTATGCTGTTGTTTTGTGTAATAGTGAGCGTGTTTCGAGCTCAAACTTCGATTTTTTAGAGAAATAATATGACAGTTCAGAGTTAAAATAGAGTGTGATTATAATTAAGGTGGGACTTTGCAATAAGAATTGGAAATATTTCGAATGCCTGCACATTATTTAATATTTGACAGATCCTTGTAACTATAAGAGCAAAATTTACTAAGAAAATAAAAGAATATTATGACGAATTTTGTTCAAACATTTCACGCAAAATGCTGAATTTTTTAAGCAATTTTGCTATAAAATAATACTTCTTCATATTTTATGATATAATCCTGAAAAAACGCTCATTTTTGTGATTTTAAGTTTCATCTTATTTTAAAATATGCATAATATTGTTACAAAGATGTAGTATCGCTTTCCTGCCTCTATAGTCTTATAGTTGGGGAGGGAGTTTTACAGGGGTAAGCATGGAGTGACGGGCAGCTGGCGTTCTGGGACCGCTGACCTTGGCGACAAATCGATGATTCCAGAAAATGCGACCCTTTTCTCGATATCTCTATTACGAAAGAAAATGCGCTCGAATGTACGAGAAAACTCCATATGACGTCACGGCCTGTCGGGGAGACTATATAAGGGTGGCACTTGGATCAGCGAGGCGTGTGTTGATCCGCTGGAACGACTTTGGAGTTTCTTCTACAGTGCGATCTAGGAAGCCGGTGAGCTGAGCGCTATTGAAAGTGCTGTTATTGTCGTTATTAATGATTTGAGGACTGTTTGTGTTGCTAAATATCAAAGTGCTGAAATGTTATTACATGTGAATTGTTGTCTGTTTACGTTGATAAACTGTACAAGATCTATTGTTTCCTGTTACCTGTACTAAGTGTTTTCCTGCTCATTTGTGAATAAACCTTCATTCTTCATTATCCTGCGTGTTGGACTGTTTACACCATACACCCTCAAAAAGATTTTTGTAACAATATATAATCACGTAAGATGATTTAGTTATTAATTTTTAAAAATTCTCATTGTTCTACGCATCTTAGCGATTTATCTATTGTTGTAATTTTTTCAGAAAATTTATAATTTGTAGGCTAGAAATAATTTTGACGTATCGGATGTTGTGAATAAAAAAGTTAACTTGAAGATATATTTTTACGCTCATATATTTTATTTGAAATACGTTATGAGAGCTAAAACTATTTAATTCGGTAAAAATATAAAAATATTTTCGCGTCTTCGTAGAACTTATTGAAATGAAATTTTAGGTAAATAGTTTTGCAAAATACAACGTTTGCAGCTATTCTATGAAGTTAGCAAGAAATTAAAGCCATGATGATATTTATAGTGAATGCCGATGACAGGATATTATAAATGAGAATTTAATCCAACAAACCCATTGCAACATTTATATGAAGCAACAATAGTATTCAATAATATCATAATTAAAGCCATTTATAATAGATTTTAATTTCTATGACGGAGATGAAGTGAGACAAACATTATCGGGAACTTTCAAACACTATTAAACCGACAATTACATGTTTGAAAGAGAAACAATATTTATCACACTTTTTGAGTAAGCCTTAAACCCAGTTTGACAAACAATGAAACACAACTTAACTCTTTAATCCCGAGGCGAACTTTCTCTTCTAGCTCCTTCAAAACCGGGACTTTTTAGGAGGAATCGACAAGAATTGGACTCTTCCAATTTGGGTGGTCATTAACCCCACACCCTGCTATAACCTTTCCTTAAGGCGCACGAAAATGGGCTGTGGTTGGCAAGGATAATTGGACCTCCCTACCGCGCTTATCTCCTAAGCAATCTCAGAACCTCCCCTCCCCTCAATAGAAGCCAACCGCCTCAGACCGGCCTTCATTGCTGTTAAGGGGAAATTTTTACACCACCCGGTTCATAATATAAGAGGTTCTTACAGCAGATACCGTTGTACTTTTATAGAAAAGGCTTATCTCAATAAAGTATTTTAAAAAAGTTATTTTATTTATCAAGTTTTATGCACTTTTATAAATAATTTTTTTGGAAACGTGTAAAGGATTTCGTTGCGCGTTTTGCTTCTGGGTCGCATTTTAACTAGTTTCCTGCTCACTGAAACCTAATTTATTGAAAGTTTTTAATGCACGTCATTAAAAGTTTGCAGTTCAATTAAAACAATTAAAAATTAATTATATGCTAGCATGTTTTTTTTAATGAAAAAATAGGTGAATTTTAAAGTGATTAATATATAAAAGATATTAAAAAAATAAAATTATTAAAATTTCTAAATAAATATAAATTACTGGATGCACATACTTACAAGAAGAGTTGAACCATTTTTACAGTTTTGAGGTTTCGTTAAATATAAAACTTTTTGAAATATCTATTCTTTATATATAATGTATTTTTGCATTTGCTTTCTGTCCTTTTCACGATAATTTAGGGTAAAAAGAAACAGAGGAAACGAGACAGATAATGTTTTTTTATTTAATTTCTGGAGCCCATATAGCTGATAAAAGTAGCGTCTGCGATATTATTGAATATTCATTATAGTTAACCCATTTTTTGGCAGTACTTCTAATAATTTTCTTTAATTTTTTAATAATTATTTTTTTCTTTCTTGTGTAATAAAAGTTTTATGATTTTAGTTAAAGTTTTTTTCTAACTACGTTCAGTTTAAGTATTTTATGATTTTATATAAAAGTTCAAATGGTTTTGAGTTTTTATTTTTGATTACTATTTTATTTAACTCATTCACTTCCGCGCTACGAAAAAATGGGAAGACAAGTTATTTTACTTTGAAAGACCAATGAAAAAAGAAAGAGATTTGAGAATTACATATGGCTTCACTAGGGTTTTTTGTAAAGCATAGCGTAAATAATTATAAGCTGCATGGTAATAATGCTAAACGAGACAGTCGATATTTTCCCTTCATACGTATATTCAAAGAAAAATTTATGTTCCGCAAAATATTCACTGCTTTTATTTTATTTATAGGTAAAGTTTCTTATAATGTTTCCTAATTTTTTAAGAGCCGTTTGCTTTTCCCTTTCTTGCTTAAGTTAAACCTGATTTAGGTTTTAATTATGGATTAGAATTTTGCTTAACACATATACTATCACTATAGGAAAAGAACATGTCCTTAAAAAAAAGGGTTTTTTTTTATTAAAAGCCGGAAAAAGGTAGGGAGAAATTTGAGAGCTATTTATGCTTCACGAGGCTTTGTGAAAAAAGGCATGAATTAAATACAACTCACACGCCAGCTAGCATTCTAAAGATAGAGTCTAATAACTGTGCAGCAAGCATAATTAAAATTACATTACGGCATTTAAATGAATTTACCATTAATTATGTGTCTTTCTCTTTTCAGTAAACTTTTTAATTTTCTTTTGAATTAAGTGAGATTAAGTTAACTTGAAATACACTTTAAAGAATATATTCTTTTCAACAACTGAATAAAACTCCATTTCTGGTAAATAACTTTTAAAATAACGTTGGGTACAACCACCCAATGAAACAAACCTGAATTAAACCGCAGATGCCAGTTTCCTAAAATATATATTTTATTAAATGAAAGAAACAGTGTGCTAGATAGCATTATAAAAGCCATTTAAACGAAAACAGAAATAAGCTGGCTCTAAATTAAAGCCATTTATAATAAAGGATTATTTCGGCCGCATGACATAAAGCGAGATGAAGCTGTTAAAACAGAAGATTAACGCAATTATTTATGGAGATCTGAAGAAGGTTGTTCTTTGCAACCGCTACGTTATAGCAATCTTTGAGGGTGCTTAACATGGGAGATTTAAGGATTGTTTGATTTGAAAATTGAAAAAAAGGAAATTCAAATGGGCTTGTGTAAGACCTTTATTTACTTTTTTAAAAGATGTTACTTTCTCGATGTAAGAAAACACAAGATACAGAAGAAGCTTCCTACTGAAACTGAAATGTCTGGAATATGCAGCCATATCCTGCATTCTTCAAATACATTAAGAACACGTATTTTGTTCGATAACTGCATCTATAGATATTTTGATTATCCTCTTGACTCTATTAACCATCATTAACTGGCTATTCGTTATGAAATTAAGTATAAAAGGCAAACAATTCTGTCATGTACTTCAAAATTTTACTCTAAAAGTTTTAGAGTTCTGAGAAGCAATATTTTGAGTATATTTTTGTATAATTTATATATAATTAGTAGGATTTAAACTTCAAACTTTCTTAAACTAAGATAGTTCATTTGGAAATAATTAGAGCTGAGAAACCCATTATAATAACGAATTGATGCAACCATCTCAGAAATAGATAAAAGTGCTTATTCTGTTTATTGTTCTCTGATAAAAATAACTTATGAAAAACATAGCTACAAAATGATGTAAATACAAAAATAAAATACATTCGCATTTTAAATACAACGTATCAGCGAACTCTTCAATAAAAAAGATAGGAGCATGATCTAGAATTAAGGCTAACAATATTTACCATAAAACAAAGGTCCTCTCGTATTTAGAGATAGGAAATATTAATCATCCATACAAATTTTTTAAAAAATAAATAAAAGAGATAGAAGAACAAATTGTATGGCACATTGCCATACGAAAAGCTTAAAATGACGTCTTCGCATTGACTAGAAACATCATGGTTTACTTGTAAAGCATAAAATAATAGGCTAGAATTAAAAGTTCACTATTATAAGGGTTGTTCAATTAAAAACGATCCAAAGACAGCTACAGGCACCCCAGTATAGGAGAAGAGGTTCACGTAAACTGAAAATAATAGTTAAACTCAACTTACACTCAAAATCAAACATGACGTGTTCAGGCTTCTAGGAACAACGAGCAGTAGTGTGCACTCAGAATGGAGAGGAGAGAAAGAGGAACGTGCTGGGGAAACACAGACCTCACTGCGATAGGCAAAAAAAGAAAAAAAATCGAAAATTGATATAAAAATTTCCACCACAATAGTTCACTTCCATTAGAATGCTCGCCTAAAACTTTTTATTCAAGTGAGATACAGTAGATTCCGCTTAATGTGATCGCGGCTAATGTTATCATTCGCTTTATATTTTCAAAAACCTCTGGTCCCGAACCAACGAATTCAAATGTACGCAAAATTATTCGTTTAATGTGATCACTACATCGTTGAGAATTGACCGATTCTTCATTTTCAACCAGCGGTAACGATTGAGGTTCGTAGGATTTCTCTTTCCACTTCTAAGGAAACATCTGGGGCCACTCTTCCCCACACATTCCAAGAATTTCGAGGTTTATTTTTCATGATCTTTTTTCGAAGGTCGTCCGTTTAGCGGGCAGGGATATGACCGACGGTAACTATCATTGAACCTCCTGAAGGTATACAAAAGGAAGAGTATGAAGAGTGGATGTGCATTGACGACGACATTCCAGTAGCTGCCGTACTAACAGAATTGGAAATTTGTCAAGCTGTTTGTAAGCAAGACCAAGCAATAGAAGTTGATGATTGCGACTGGGACCAATGTGTTATAGAAAACCCTCCAACGAATGAGGCAAGCTCTTGATATTTTCAAACACGGCGTGTAGCATCGTTCAACAATTTTTTTAAAAACTACAAGTACGAATAATATATAAATGAACTGTTAAGGAATAATTGTCGTCAAGCAACAATTAGTGAATTTTTTAATTGTTATTTTTGAAATAATTTATAGATAGCCTTGTGGTAAGATTTTTTTTTTCGTTTTCCTTGATGTGATAAAAATATATTTGATTTTACCCAATTTGGTTATTGTTATCAATCGGTTAGTGTTACCTAAATACTTAAGTCCCGAAGTGATCACATTAAACGGAGTCTACTGTATATATAATCACACATTGCAATACGGAAGTTAAACCTAGAGAGTTTGCTTTGTTAGATGGATCGAAGAAGGCTTAGAGAATATATAGTGATACTACCATTACAACGCGTGACATCCTCGTTCCTAGAGCATAGATCGCCAATATAGTGATACTAATCGAACGAACTCATGGAAAAAGTTGGGAAATATTTCTCAGAAGACAGAATATAACGCGCACAGTTGTCCACTTGGTGTCCCTCCTGGAGAACTGCTTCTACGATTACGGTAAAATGTTTTGAGCTATAATAGATCTTTACCGTTTTAGATTCATTGGCTCTTCATTTATTAAGCAACCTGATAAAATTCAGGCAATGAACCATGCTAATGTGTTTTGGATTTATTTTTTATCTATGTATATTCCTAGTGTCAACGTCCCTTTATCTCAACTAATGCAAAGTCTTCAACATTGAAAAAGGTATCAGTGGGTAGATGTTTTTCACCGGAATCTGATATAGCATGCTCAGTTTACGTTAAAACACATCGTTTGTGTGTAAATCACAAGAGGATAGTTTCCGCAGAAGTTGCCTTCGCAGCGACTGTCAATAAATGTAGGCTACAGATGCTTCAAAAACCTTAACTATACTTGAAAAATACTGTATATACTCATTTGCAGCTCTATTTAGCCTTTTTAAGAGTCAATAAATTTAAAAATATTTTTGTATCATTTAGCGAAAATGATTAATAGAATATTCAAGATGATTACACTTTTATATGAAATATTGCATCAAAATATGTGTTGAAAAATGTAAATGCGTTTATATCAAAAATCTTTCTTTCTATTTGCGTAAACACTTCAATGAGCATTTACTTTCGAGAATCCAAAAAAAGAGTAAACATTTTAGTAGGGAGAGTGATATGGGAGAGTTGCGCAAGGATTTGTTCATTTATTTTAATATTCAAAAATGTTTATCTTTAAATTATAAATTTCATTTACCTCATTTTACATTATTTTTGGAAATATTGCTGATGCAGAAATTGAAAATTAAACTGACATATTTTTTCCATCCATCTAAAAGAACCGTCTTAGTTTAATATAATTAAAAAAATAGCGATGTAGGTGTGTGTATCAAAAACGAATCTCATTACGAAATAATAAGGGAGACAAAATATTTTTAAAGATCAGATTTTAATTCTGCAGTTTTCAAAGTTTCTAAATATCATATTTATTTCTCACTCTCGCAAGTAATTAAAATAAGTTTTTTTTAGCTGTAACAAGGAAAAAAATATACAAAGACATATTTTGAAAATATATTCAAACTTAAATTAGATTTCTCTCACTTACTAAAGGGCATCACAAATAAAAAAAGAATGACTGATTTTCAATTAAAATTTTCGTCATTTCGCATCAAAAACTCGTTGCTCTAGTCTCGAAATACACAATTAGTTTGGGTGAAAGAAGGTTTATGATTTTTTTTTCCAAAGTCGCGCTCAATAACTCAAATATCAGAGAAGAGCTTTTTTTTCAAATTTTCTTCTTGGCAAAGTCTGATTTTCCACTTTTTTTATGCCCAAATATTCCTGTTTTTCTTTATAATTTTTTTCACTGCAACATTTTCTGCAAATTTTTCGATCGTCAGTCACCAGATATTTCATCGATATCATCCCATTATTAATAGCATTTTGATGTCGCGTATCGATTACACCTGAATCGATTTTTAATTTTCATCTTTATCGTACAGAGAGAGAAAATAAGTTCAGATGATGAATGGGAGCGAAATCCTTCGGGGATTTTCCAATGAATTATGAGATGACGGATGTTGAGTTATTTTCTTGGGCCGTAATTTTGAAGAGTCGATATTTTACGGCGGAATTTTTCCGTCGAAACCGCTCTGCGAGAGAAACTTTTAGGGGCTAAAGGAGGACCGGAACCTCGTTTAAAATCTATTCGATATTTGTTAGCCGGTGCTTAGGTTAAAACTTTCTAAAATTACTTTTTGTTGATCCTTCGAATTTTGCGAAAGCTTCTTCCTCAATTTGGATAGAATTTGTTTCATGGTTTATTATTCACTGCTGCTGTTCAAATATCAAAAATATTTTAATACGAAAATGAAGTTTGCTTTTATATTTCCTTACAGATTCCAGTGCTCTCTACATTTATGTAAATCATATATTTAAGCAAAAATCGGTACAGATGTTGTAACAAGATATTTTGTCCTTGCATGTAGGTTCTGTATTTCAGTTCAGGTTCATTTGCACAGATTAGGTATTTCTGCAAAACGAATAGTGCAATTGCTAATCAGATACTCTACTGCGAAAGCTTAAGATTTTGTTTGCTGTAAGAATTTTTTATATTATTAGCACAAATGTTCCAAAAGAACAAACCTTTCCCTTGCTTCTAGATTCTGTACCTCAGTGCAGATTCATTTGCACAGAATAGGTATTGATGCAAAACGAATAGTGCAATTGCTAATCAGATACTCTACTGCGAAAACGTAAGAATATTTTTTGCTGTAAGAATTTTCCATATTATCAGCACAAATATTCCAAAAGAACAAACCTTTCTCTTGCTTCTAAGTACTTTATCTCAGTGCAGGTTCATTAGCACAGAATAGGTATTGACGTAAAATAATTTGTGCAGTAACTCTTACAAATATTCTATCACGACAGCAAACATATTTAATGCTGTATTAATCTTCCTTATTGTCAGTGCAGATATTGCAAAAGAAAGTATTTTTCTCTTGCGTATATGTCTTGTACGAGGATAAGACATTAAGTAAGTCACAGAAGTTAACCAAGTCCATGAGATTCATTTCTGAGGAAACAGATCTCAATGTTTCAGCTGCGGTTTAAAATAAAAATGGAATTCTAATTGCTCTTGCTGCCTAGTAGATACAAATAAGACTATGGACGTGAGTCATTATTACACAGAAAATATAACATTTCTACACAAATATAGCTGCATATGGGAATTTCTCATGCAGTACCACTGAAACTTTCAGATTTAACTTCACTCACTAATAATCAGTTAGGTCTCTGACGATCTGTAGATAGAGGTTCCAGAGAATCGCAGTGTTTCCAAAAGGTCGCATCCAACCAACTCTCCAGGAATAGAATCTCTAATATTATCAAATTCCTTCACAGTAACGGTCAACTTTTTACTCCAGATAAAGATATCTTCAGGCATGTTTCATCATTGTCAATTCCGCGCCATCATCACTGCATCATCGAGCTTATTCCGTGCGCAGTGCTTTCAAATTACTGAATCAACGTATGTTCGCAGAGGTTTTCTTTTCTCACCGCCCAATGAAGTCCTTCAAACCCCTCGCAACTTCAACAGTTCTCCAAAGTGATGCGTGTTTTGAAGTTCACCACTTTTAGAAAGTATCACCTAAATCTGCAGTGCAATATATTTCAAAGTGTTGTATATTTGTTCATGTATTCCAGTATCTAGAATAATTTTTTTCTTTCCTCTTTGTTTAACTGTTTCTTATGTTTTATCATTTTCCATGCTCATTTTCATATTTAAGGTATCCGAACACGTTCGAAAGTCGATTTTCGGCCGAAATTCCATTTTTTAAATTTTTGATGTTTTCGATAGATCATTCATTTACCTTTCTAAAACATATTTACTTTTGTCGGTACGTTAATTAGAAGATGAGTTATTAATTGTTTTATAGCAAACCGAAAACCGGAAGTGGGCGTTTAATTAGCCGAAAGTTGTCATTTAAAAGGTCAGAAACCTGTCAAAAATTCTTTTAAACTCCTTTTTTTCAAGCTAATATGATGTCAGTATATTTTTAGGAATTTTTTTTTAAAGTTTAGATACATAATTTGAGCGCGTGGAAAAACTAAAATTTGATTTTTCTCAAAATTAGATTTTATGCATATTTTTCAAACTTCAAACATGATAACTCAAGATATTATCATTCGATTGTTCTGAAATTTTGTGAACACTTTCTTCAAATGTTTCTCTAGTGAATGTACTAGAATAATGTATATTGTAACAATATTTTTTAAATTATGGTCTTTTATTTGAAAAATGACATAGAAAATTTGCTGAAAATCTTATAATGATTGTTCGATTAGCTCTAACATTTTTATTTATCCAAAGAATGAAAGAATGTTAAGATTCTAGTACAAGCACTAGTCCATAGTATGTAGTTTATTTTAGTATTAGTTTTATTAGAATTATTACAAAAGTTTGACCTGTAGCATGTTTGAAGTTTTGGGGAATTTCCTCTAAAAAGCAGCAGAAATTCAAGAATTTTGTAAATTTATAATAATTTATACTCAAAAATCATACGCTAATATTAATCTTTATTAAATTCGAATCTAAAAAACATATTTTGGTATTTCTATTTCACAATTTAAGAAAAAAGTGCTCCGAACGTGTTCGGATACCTTAAGCTATTTTACCTTTTCGTAACTTTGCTATTTTTGTAACAGTCTTCCGAAATGTGTTTGTCTCATATAGTTCACCTCAAAAGTCTTGACCTTGCATTGGATCCCTCATGTTACCAATCCCTTTTTTTCAATATAGTTGCTTGATGGCCTAAATAAATTCTAACTTCCTGTCTATTCAAACCGCTTATAAAGAATCGTAGGGACTCTAGGCACGGGGACAGGAGGTTTTGTTATGTAGATTGCAGTTTGTCTTTGTCCAACTATACACGACATGCTTGAGGATTTGCACTCGGTTCTCGTGATGATGGATTCATTGTTAATAAGTGCAGACAAAAGCAGATAATTCCACAGACTGCCTAAATGAACAAAATATTGCTGAGGAAAATTGGCGACAGTATATGGCGCAAAATGCTTGTTTGGGAAGTGCGAAGCTTGGTTCTCGAGATACTGGGAAATATTCAGAAAGTTCGATCCTTCACTTCGCTAGACAATAAGGGCGGACAACTGTTCTAAAGTTATTTTTTAGAGTTGACCGAGTCATTCATTGATGAAGCCTAGTGAGGTATGGGATTTTTTCCTTTACTGTATAGTTAGTGAGTTAGTTTCCTTTA
>BGPR01045762.1:0-12229 GCA_013235015.1 Araneus ventricosus | reverse complement strand
TAAAATGAAGCAAAAAGAAAGAAAGAAAAACGTAAAGACAAAAAAAAACAGCAAATTTAGACAAGAACAATGACAATACATCTTTAATCGTACGAAAGCAACAGCCTCAAGTTGTTGCATCAACAGAAGGTTGAAACGATAATATTTAAAACACATAAAAATATATAAAAATGAATTTCGAAAGTAAAAATTGTTCAAAAAGGAAGAAATGAATAAGGAATCGAATGGTGAACTTTATCGAAGACCACTCACCATAAAGATTCCAAAATTAGACAAGATTTTCTGTCAAGGGTAAGATTATAAATCAAAATTATACCCTTTGTGGCCTGAATCCTGTCCAAAATCAATATTTGAATCATTTTGATGAATCAAAATGCACAATCCTTAAAATATCAAAAAGTACTAGAGAGTGTGTTAACCCTAACACTCTCTGCCGAAATCTTAGATGCAATACAGACGACGCCAATATACATGAAGCAACAAAAATTAAAAGCGAGCACGTAGCTCCCTCTATGAAGAAAAATTCTAACTAATTAATCAGAATAAAAAACTAATGTTTAAACAGTTTTAGCAAATTAAAATAGAAAAAACCATTAATATATTAATTAGAGAAATTTTTATACTCCTTTTAAAAAACTATTAATATTAATGAAAGAATTTGGGAATCCGTTGTCTTTAAGAATATTTTTTAAATTATCTAAAGCTTTAACTAAATTAGAATGGTTGTTACATATGCTATTTATTCTATTAATTTGAGAAAATATGGAATTTCTAAAAATTTTATAATGAAGATTTGTATGAAAATTACAAAGTATTATAGCCTTAAAATTAAAATCATTTCTTTTATCAAATAAGCCAACAGATATACCTGAATTTAATATTTCAATTTCCATATCTAAAAAATTGCATTTGTTAATTTCTGTATTGGTTTTGTTTAATTTAAGCTCTTCTGGATAGCAGTTATAAATGGAATCAAAATTATCATAATTAAACACTATAAGGTCATCAATAAAACGAAAACCATGAATAATTTCATTTTTAATTAATTCCCTCTCATATGAATGTAGAAAGATGTTTGCCAATGCACTAGAATAATTGCAACCCATAGGGATACCAAAAACCTGTTTATAGTATTCAATTCCGTTAAAGAGATAGTTTTCACAAATATTAACTCTGCAAATTTCTATCCATTTATTTTTTTCAATTAAATCATTGTTTAGGTATAAATCATAAACATTTGAGCAAACTTCAATTAGTTTATTGTGTGGAAGGCTAGTGAATAGATTTTCAAAATCAAATGTATTAATGTTATAAATTTTATTATCTTTAATGAAATTTAAAATTTTAGTGTTGTTATCTATAATGAAATTCTCTTCTTCTTTGATTTTTTTAAGAATAATTTTTAGAAATTTAAAGAAAAATTTACTTAAATGATAGTTGTAACTTCCAGTGCTACAAGTAACAAATCTGAATTTTAAAGGATTTTTATGAAATTTGATAGTAGGGAAAAGGTAAGGATAATTTAGGTTACTGATTTTAATTTTAGTTTTTTTAGCTAGTGCAATAATTCTTTTATCCAGTTCTTTTTTTCCAAATTTAATTGTTTGATATGTTTTATTCGAGTTATATTCATTAAGCAGAGTGTCTTTGAAGTGTAATTTACACATTAAGCAAAAATTATTTCCTGCCTTATCTACTGTTGTTACAATAAATTTATCTTTAATGATTTCAATTTCTTTTTTAAGATGCTTATCGAAAAAAATACCTCTATTAATATTTATATTATTATTTTTATAAATTCTATTTTTTGTTTCCAATAATATACGTTGTTTCCATTCTCCAAATCCCTCAATTGGCCAATGATATTTCCTGGCTATAATAGCAATGAAAACATCCAAGTCTCGATTAATGGAATTAATTATTCTATTATGACTAACCTTATTTCTTAACCTAAATTTAGTTCCCTTACTCATGATGTCTCTAAGATGTTTAGATTTAACAATATTCAAATTACCTGTAATAATATGTCCCTTATCTATATCAATAAATTCCCTAAGATCTGCTTCATTACAAAAACAGTGTTTATTGTTTATTTCATTTAAATTTTTACAATAATAGTTATAGTTACAAATTTGTTTTTTGAGCGTTCTTGAATATTTAAATGCAGTGGAAATTATATTAATATCTTTAACAGGAAAGAATTTATTATTTTCATGAATAATTTCAGGCAACTTTAATTTTTCGAAGAAGATATCAAGAAAATTAACAACACAAAACTCTTTTTTCTCATTTTTGTTAACCCTAAATAGAAGTCTATTATTAGAAATACCCAGTTTAAACTTTACCAGATCTAAAAAGACATTTTTAATGTTAATATCAAGAAATTTTAATTCCTCAAATTTATTATTAAAAAACCATTTAATTCTATTATTTCTAAGTTTAAAAATAAAATGTTTTATTTTATTTATATTATCCCAGTTATGGTTAAGATTACATAATTCCTGAATTTCATCCATTATAATATCCAACTTTCTACCTTTACCACTTCCTCTTTTTGATCTAAATTTCTTATTGTTATTTGTGTTTAAAAAACCTTTAAAAATGTTGAATTTATTATAAATACAAATTTTATTAAATTCACTGTGCCCCTCACCATTTAATTTGCTGTTGAGTCCATATGGGAAAAGAGTTTTCAGGCTGCAAATGAATAAATTTTCAAGATCAAGTCTTTTATGTAGGTAAAGATGATACAGCACATTTACAGATAATCTTTGTTTCAGTTTTAAAAAACATCCGATTTTTAATAGCATCTCCTAGACAATCCTTCTTTTTATCAATTCAATAGATCAATGATAATTTGTAAAAAAAATTAATTTTTTATAAAAAAAAATTGAAAAATTCTCCTTCTTTTTACTAAATATAGAACTCGCACTTTAAAGAAAACTGTATATCGCCTTTTTCTTAATGTTGAAATTTTAACGTTCATAAACAAAATTAAACCTAAAAAACAGTCAATATTTGTTGAAAAATAATAACTTACATTTTGTCCCATTTTAAAAGTAATTACTTTTGAACCCTAATTTCATAGTTTATTCTACTATCAAAACGTAGTTATTAGCGAAAATCGCTCTCTCTTTGACTTCAAATCATATTCTCAACTCAAAATTTAAAAAATTAATGAAACCAAGAAAACAGTTTAAAATAAATCGTATAGATGAACTATCTATTAGCGCAATCTATCTTCTCCTCGCAGAGTCTAGCTGGCTGAGTGGTTAGGACGACAGGTTTAGGAAGCATATGTCGGCGGTTCGAATCCGAGGTTGTTTTCGTACTCTGTTTTTGCTATAATTTACAATGAGTTTAACGTGGCAATCTTGCGACAAGTTTGACGCGTGGTGACTAACTCGTTTGCGTTGACTTGTTTCAAGCTTGCACTCTTGCCGTGTCAACCTTGCAGATTTTCAGAGCAAGATTGCTATCTGGATATTCTGTGATGTTTATAAATCAGTATCTACCTCCGGGCAATGGGAATTCCTTTTGTCTAGTGGTTAAGATGCGGGAAGCCGGACTCAAAGGTCTTAAGTTCAAAAGCAAGTGCTTGCTAACTATCCTTAAAAAAATCTAACACTAGAAAATTCCATTTTAAATATTAATAAATATCTTCAAAGTGTCGAATTTTTGAAGATTTCCGTTGACTTAAAATTATCACTGTAAGGGGTCTATTCTGGCACCCCCGGTTGGGTTGGGAGACTTCACTTTTCCAGTTGTTAACGTGCGGAAAAGTGACGTCTCCCAACCGAACCGGGGGTACCAGAATAGACCCGTAAGTTGATGGGTAAGGCGGAAGTCTCCTACTTTACCGCAAATTAACAAAACAGAAAACTCGCCCATAAAATATTCTGTGAAATTAAATTTAAAACTCATCCTTAAAATGCTTTAAGAATGAAAATCAGTTCTCATAGGTGTTAAATGAAATAGAACAGAGTAGAAGTTCCCAATATGTGGTACACGTACTCCTGGAGGTTCGCGAACTCAAAGTCGGTAATGGTGGACACAAGAAAACATGAAGGATTAAAAATTTTACAGAATTTAGTTTCTCCAAGTTCGTATGAAAAGTAAAAGTTGTGCAAGCTCATTAGATACAAGGTATTTGCGTTTATAGAAGAATTTGAATATAACTTCACTCCTAATAGAGAAAAAGGGAAAATTCCTGTATTTTCTGGAACCTTCATTTTGTCGTCATGGTCGGTGTAATTGACTTGCATCCAACACGAATCCTTGTACACCTGTCCTCCTAACCATCAGACTAATATGTCAATGAAAGCGATGTTACTGTTTTTTAACAGTATTATAGAAGTTTAAGTCAGATTTGAAATGGTTTTGTCTCGTTTGCAAATGTCAGTCTGTAATTTATAAAAAAAAACGCACTCGTTTTGTCAAATTGTTTACTTTACACTTTAACGATCTACCATTAGTAATTCTATAGAATACCTAGTTATTTCATAGAATAATTAGGTAAAGTGTGAAATAATTAATCTGACGCATTCTTAAACATGATCAGTTATAAAATAATTGATAGTTAGAATAACTGAATTATGCGCTATAATGGTGATATATGCACAAATGAAATTTCACTGAATGATTACAGCTGCAGATGAACCTCTTATAATTATTTGTCTTTACGAAAACGCTGAGATAAACATTAAAATGCGTATAGAACGACACCCTACTTGCCGATACTGCTAATATAAAGTTTTAAAAAATGTCTGGCTTATAATTATTCCGCAGAAAAATGCCCACATTGGTACGACTTTCTTCCCCTCCCCCCAAAAGGCAAACGTACAGCAGAATGTCGGGGACTTTTGAGATATCATTTAAAATGACATAAATCAAGTCTATATAAAAAAATCTTGGCTCAAAATTTTTTCCAAAGAAAAGTGCTGAAGTTACTGATTACTGTCAAAAACACGGAGGTAGATATTTTCAGTTTCGAGATCGGAGGATTGAAATTCGATGCTTTTAAAGTTTCACTATACATATTAGAAATGTTATCTTAAGTGAAGTTGGAATGGTACAGAAATGTAGATCGACGACGGTTCTAGTTTTAATCGAATTTCCATCAATTCGTTTATTTATATTTAAGTATTATTCGTGCGAGCTTTTCAGTTTAAAGAAGGATTACGAAGAAAAGATTAAATTTAGCAAAGCATAATAGTTTAGTGATTTTTTTTATTTCATAAAAATCTGCAAATGTGTCATGTAGTCCAGTCTGTCATGTCCACGGAGCTTTTTGTAATTGATTCATCTAATCTAGGTCTCAAGTACTTGTGCGCACTATTTTAACTGTAACCTGCTATAACTGTTGAACGAGAGTTTTTGTTTGTGTTTCACTTCCTGTTTCTACGAATAAATATCTTGCATGGAAGAATGACTGGTTATTTTCGTATTATGAATCCATAATTGTTTTAAAGCCACGGTTTTTTTAAAAGCTATTTTTTTAAGCAATTGCAGTCTTTGATACGATGCTAGCGTAATAGAGTTATTTCTTTGTATAACGAATAACAGAACACAGTCAACGAAGGCCAGAAATCGACGAATAGAAAAAAAAATGGTGTAGTTTCGAAATTTGGTACTGTTGTTGGGGGTAGCGTCCTAAACGACATACTAAAAGTCCCCGACGGTCCCCGAAAAACACTCGATTACACAATTAAACTACATACAATTTCCTACAAAACAAGCCCTACATTGTTTCGGTAGCATCAATAGTTTAGAAGATACAGGGGGATTTAAAAGTTAATATTTCTAAAATTCCTTATTGTAATGGTAAAATCGATTAAAAGTGCTGAATAAGCAACCCTCATAAGAACCTCATGCCTATATAATAATTATACAAGGGTAATATTGCATGTGTCGGAGCAGGGGGGATAAAAACCCATTTCATGAACAATTATGCTCCCTTCCTCCCCTCCACATCTTTTCCCCATCACAAGTTTCCTTCTAATCGTAGTCCAGTCAACGTATTGTAAATTTAAAAAAAAAAGGTGTAGTTTTGAAATTCGGCACAGTTGCTGGGAAAAGTGCCCTATACGAAATACTAAAAGTCCCCCCTGTGGAGGGTGCTCAGGGGTGTTGAAAGAGGGGATTTCTCAGTTTTTCTTAAATATCTCGAAAACTATGGATCCTAGCGAAAAAAACTTATGTTTAAAATTAAACTAAATTAAATTTCCTACAAAAATATTCCCGCACGTTGTTCTTAATATGAATAGTTTCGAATATTATAGCAGTTTGAAAATGTACAGAATTACAATAAGTGGTTGAAAACGTTAGTTTTATTTTTATACATACATTCCTATATAAAAAATATGCATAACCCATTTTTACATTTGCTCGTATTTAAATTTCACCATGTTTTTCTAGTATATCAAGTTCGAATGCCTCCTCTTCTTCTAGAGGTGCACCTTTGTTACAAGTACCATTAAAGGTGCCAAAACAGAAACACAAAATTTGAAAAAACACAACACAAACAAAAAACACACATTTTCTAAACGTGTGTTACCCCGCCGCTCCTTTGGTTGGAGGAATTGAGGAAAGATCGGATTGGTCTTGGTTGATGATTTGAGGAATGCTGCATATCTACAGTTATTCAAGTTATGCTCATCAGCAACGGCTTTGTACTAGGAACATCTTCTCACCAGCTTGTGAGATAGCATCTGGTGTTAAATGAGGGATTATAAAAGATGTTGGCAATGTTTTTATCTGGCTTAGTTGAGTTTTGAATAATGTAACTATAGTGCTTTGCTTTTCCTATAAATATATGGTGTAATGTCGCAGCCACGGAATGCATGGAGAAGGAGGATGGTTTGGGCAAAAGAAAGTTCTTTGTGCAGCTTTCTTGTAAAAAATAATTAAGCTTCGACTTTTCCCTTGCCAGGCTTCATAAAATAAATGATACTTTCTGGCGGTGCCAAAACAATCAGTAACACGACTAGATCTACGTCTCGCCCTTGGGATGAGAAGTTGCTTTCTCTATCCCAGATCTCACAATATAAGTATCAACATCCCCTGTAGCGACTCTCGTTTTAATTCCTTTAGCAGCCATTTCCTGTGTTCGCAATTCTGGTCTTATTTCTTCAATTTCAAGAAAATGTTTCTGTCGAACTGGGACAGAGTGGTTGCGAGCTTTTAAGTTAAACTCAGCATAGATATGTAGATTTAGATTATACTGTCTAAATACACTCATTTTTAGCGTTAACAGAACCAAAAGACTGAGTAGAAGGGATCTAGTGGAAGGGAACGGACGTGAGGGGAGGAAGGAAGCACGACTGTTCATCAAATAGGTTGTCGACCCCAACTTCCTGATACCGCGATTACTCTCGACACATACAGTACTGCCCTCGTATGATTATTGTATAGGCATGAGGTCTTTTTTAGGGTTGTTGCTTCAGCACTTTTAAGTGATTTAACCATTACAATAAGGAATTTTTGAAATATTGACTTTTAAACCCCCCCCCCCTGTATCTTCTACAAAAAATGTAGGACTAGTTTTGTAGGAAATTTAATTTAATTTTAAACTTAAGGTTGTTTTTCGCTAGTATCCATAGTTTTCGAGATATTTAAGAAAAACTGAGAAACCCCTCCCCCTTTCAACACCCCTGAGCACCCTCCACAGGGGGACTTTTAGTATTTCGTTTAGGGCGCTCTCCCCAGCAACTGCGCCGAATTTCAAAACTACAACTTTTTTTTAAAAATTTACAATTCGTTGACTGGACTATGATTAGAAGGAAACTTGTGATGGGGAGGAAGGAATCATAATTGTTCATCAAATTGGTTTGTTACCCCTCTCCCCGCTCCGACACATGCAATACTACCCTTGTATAATTATTATATAGGCATGAGGTTCTTCTGAGGGTTGTTTGTACAGCATTTTTAATCGATTTTACCATTACAATAAGGAATTTTAGAAATATTAACTTTTAAATATATACCCCTGTATCTTCTAAACTATTGATGCTACCAAAACAATGTAGGGCTTGTTTCGTAGGAAATTGTATGTAGTTTAATTTTGTAATTGAGTGTCTTTTTATAGAACCTATAGTTTTCCGAGATATTCATGAAAGACTGAAAACGCCCCCTTTAACCCCCAACAGGCGGGAACTTTTAGTATGACGTTTAGGACACTACCCCCAACAACTGTGCCAAATTTCAAAACTACACCATTTTTTTTTTATTTTTCCTTCGTTGACTGGACTAATATGGATTATTATTAGTTTAGCAAACGCATAATAGTTTAGTGATCTTCTTTATTTCATAAAATTCTACAAATGTTTTATATGGATTATTGAAACCATAGAGAAATGTTAAAATTTTCTTATGAAAAGTTTGTAAAAATTACCTAGAAGGTTGTTCCCGTGTCTGCTCGTTCATTAAAACGTTACTGGATAAATCAAGTTGTTCTCCACTTTTATAATTAACGGTGTTGATGATATTGATGGCATTTAAGATTGTAATATAATTTATTCTAAAAGAAATGACCACGAGCACAAGCAGAAAAATGCTTTTATTACACATAAATCCATAAACAAAAATTTACTACAAATGCAATGTAATACAATGTATAGAAAAACACTTAAAAGCAACGTCTTCATTAACTACAATATTTAACTAATAATTAATTCATTTTTTCCGTGTTTAATTAAAAATCAATATCACTTTCAAGACATTTCTCATCATTGTTATTCCATGAAAGAAGGAACGACAATGGCACCATAACATTGACATCAAAAATATTTACAACTTTTTGACGTGTTGTATTTCGTGACGTTGCAAAAATAAAGATTGAGGAGTCATCCATTCACTCAAAGTGTACCTGAAGGAGGAAAGTTTGGACATCCAAGAAATCTCCATCAACATGAAATAATTCTTCTTTAGCCATGGAGAGGTGGTGGACATCTGCCAGACGCCAAGCGAATCTTATTTCGTCACCGAGAGTAGTTGAAACAGTTTGTCTTCGGGGAGGTGTCTATATTTACTCCTACTCCTCCGGAAGAGTAGCTTTCCATTCGCGATTTTCCAATCGTTGTGTGAGTTTAGTCGGTACAGTAGAACCCCAGGAATCCGAAATTTCGGATAATTCGAACAAAGGTCAGCCCCAATTGGTTAGGATTCACGGGGATTCTACTGTAATTGTGGTCTTCGAGACACCACGCGACTCAACTTCTTTGCAATGTAAATACGTAAAGAATGCATAGCATTCAGATAAACATTTTTTGTTGATGTTTTCATTTATTCTCACTTATATAATTAGAAGGCGTTTGAAATTTCATTCAAGAGACTGAAAAATATTTATGAACATGATATAGTATTTTATTTAATACACATTCTCATATCTAATAAAAAAGAAGTAAGATGGAGCAAAACCATACATAAACATAGGAAAATGAAGGACATTATTAAAATAAAACTAAAATACGTTCGATACTTAATGAGCAGAGGGTGGTGTCTGTCAGACGCCATGCTACCTGCGATTAAACTTTCAGAGGCCCTACCTCTCCAGGGTTGAAAGAGCTATCAATTATTTTGCACAAGATTTATTCACTTGTTAGGGTAAAAGAAGAGAGTCTGGTGTCATGCACACGGAAGAGGAAGTGGTCATCTGTACACATAATTCTACACAAGTAGATATTCAGTGAAATTATTTTAGAACAGGATCGTCTCATCTCATGGGCAAAGGGGGCTGTAGCCCAGATCCACCATAGATCCAATTGCGCCTAAAAATTTGCCATACAGATTTTATTGTAATTTTTAATAAAAATTAATTTAATCATAATTTTAAATATATTGAAAGAAAAATGTGAATAGGGCGTGCAACTAGACAGCCCTCGATTTGGCAACATTACATCAACAAGTAAATAACTTTAAAAAATAATCATACAGAAACAACGAGTGAGAAAATTCTCAACTATGCTTGTAAGAGACCTACATTATTCAATGATAAAGTAGATAGCTGCACTCTGGGTACCTAATATCATAGTAGTGAATCACATTAACTATCAATCAAAATGCATTATTTTATATCAATTAAATAAAAAATGCTGAATTGAATACAGTGTTTATATGCATTTATATATATTAATTTAAATATTAAATATATTATTGTATTTTTATTCAATAAACATACAGAATAAAACAGAAAAAATAACATTTTTTATAATGTAACCTTTAAAATTAACCAGGGGTGGCCCACACAGAATCTTATGTCAAAATCCTATTTTGATATTTCAAAAAGGCAAAATTGGGTTGAAATATAGACAGATATAACTTCATGTCTAGAGATGTAAAAACCAAATATCAATCAATTATCAGGTTTACTTTTTATGCCTTTTTTTTATATTTTGAAACTAGACTTAAGAACTTGCACGATTTTAACATTTACTTTTTACGCGAAATTGAGGAAACAAAATTCTGTAACTTTTAATCGATTATGTTTTCTTGTTTCCACTATTACCAACTTTAATTTTCTTTCTATTCTTTCTTTTCTGGGTTCTCTAGCCCAGTGTGGTGAAATCTGTTAAGACAAAAAATATTTTAGAATAAGACAGGGGCATTTAAAAACTTGCTCTATGGCGAAAGACAGCTTTCGTGGAATGAAAAGGAACACCATTCGTTGATTAAAAAAGGAAACGAGGCACAACTGCAACAACCCAGTCTGTCGGTGAGGTCAGGATTTAAAGAATGGAGAGATACGCCATTGACAGAGAAAGAAAGCTACAGTGAACAGAGAAAAGCCAGACTTCTGCAGCATTCTTAGGCAGAATGGAAACATTCACTCAAAGAGAATTCATCCAATATTAAATCCATGAACATCAGAACAATGCTGCTGAACAACATAATGCATCGACTGAAATGCAAATCCAAAGTTTAGATTTAGAAATCAAGTAATATTTGGACAGGAATCATCACCTATCTAAAGAACAAAAATTTCATGGTAAGATTTAAACACAGAGTTTTCTATAAATTCATATATAAACTTTACATAGGATTCGTTTTCCCATTCGTATGAATACAATAAAGGTAAGTTAAAGCACTCTTCAATTCAAAAGTTAAGGAACAACCTATTTTACTTTGAAATGTGATTTTGCTCACACTTTGATCTGGAAAGCACATAGGTTCAGGTACAGCCAATTAGAGAAACAGACGATTATAGAGGAGGTAGAATCAATGACCTCCATGTGTTTCACTGAAGAACAATCACAGAAGTGAAACACCGGGATGAGATTCTTGATCCATATGCAAGACCCTAAGCTGGTGCTATTGGTGATGGCTTCCTGCTTACGGATGATTCATCTCATCAAACCATCCTTTCCAACGAATATTTAGAGGAGTAGGGTTTGGAATGTCATATATCAACTCCCTTGAGCACATCTGAGACTACCTAAGGAGTCAGTCGGCTGCTAAAATCTCTCATCTTGGAAATGTACATAACCTTGAAGGACATTTGTCTGGTGTATGGCCTTCTCGACCCATTCAGGGGACAGGCGAATTAATTCTAAATACTAAAGGGTGATGCAACGAACACATTTCATTCTTTAAGAGTTGGACTCATCCCTTGCTGAATACTATTTATTTAGCATTTTTTTCCAGTTAAATTCTATGGATTTTGGCAGAACAGTGTAGTTAAGAATTTCTGACTTATGCCCTATTTAAAAAGATGCATATTTTGTTCATAAATTGGATAAGAAGCAATTCATACACATTTAAAACATTAATATTATTTATGTATGCAAAAAGCACACGTTGATCTTCAACTTTTGAAGGGAAGTGTGCATTTCTCCATTTGTAAAAATACGACTTTTCACATAAGTTTTACAGAAAATACCACACATATCAAAAACAGTTATTCCTTCGTATGAGTTCGATAATGTTCATTTAAATGACGCCTCTGAGAAAAATGTTTACTTCATACATAACATGAATAAGGTTTTTCATTTGTGTGTCCGAAAATGCCTATTTAAATCGCATTTCTGATGAAATTGTTTGCTGCATAAATCACCAGAAAATGGTTTTTCATTTTTGTGTGTCCGAAAATGTTTATTTAAATTAGATTTCTGAGAAAATTGTTTGCTGCATAAATCACAAGAATAAGGTTTTTCATTTGAATGAGTACGAAAATGTATATTTAAACAACTCCTCTGAGAAAACTGCTTACCACATGCATCACAAGAAAATGGTT
>BGPR01045761.1:0-12229 GCA_013235015.1 Araneus ventricosus | reverse complement strand
ATAAGGAAGAGGCAGAGATGTATGAGTGCTCGAGCCTCGTTGGTTAGATTCCATTAAGAGGAGGCTCGGAATGTTTTAAGTCGCATGATCAGAGGGAAGCAATAGATTTATGAAATGGCGAAGTCTCATAATATATAAGATCAAGAGAAATAGATTTAAGAAAGGGTTTAAAAATGAAGAAACGCTTACGGATTTCTTGAAAAAAATAAATGGCACTTTTTAACTATTCTTATAATATGAGAAACACGAGAGTGCGATAAAAATCTGAAAAAGGCAAAACTACTAATTGTAACCCTGAGTCTTCAGTTATAAAAATCAGGTCTTCGAATACCAGCAGATGTTTAATATATCCTCTCAGAAAAAACTTGAAACGTCCTCCAAAATTTAAAAATGAAGAAGACTATTGATTTTTATGAGTCACTGAAATTGTACGAACTTTTTTTTAGTTTAATTATTCCTAGCTAAATGATTAAGGAATAAATATATTATATGGATAGCGTTATTTGCAGGTACTGTACCTGCGGATAAAACGTTATTTGCAGGTACAGTGCGCCAACGTCTGGTTCTTGTCCAATCACCCTAATTAAGTAGCATCGGGCGCGGTCAGTACTTGGGAGGGTGAGCGCCTGAGGAACACTGCGTACTTTTGGCTTCCTTTTTGATTTCTTGACCCATGTTAGTTATACCAGATGAAGTGGAATTAGTTTCAACGATTATAATATCTGCGGATAAAATGTTATTTACTGTTTAGAATAAATAATTAGTAGTCGCGATTTTTTTCTAATCTGAATAATTTTAAAAAGATGTTTAAGTATAATTCTAGACATTATTTCTTGCTGGACTTACATTCAAACCGTTTCTTCATTTCTACAAATATTTAATAGTTTGCTTTTAATCCATTGTTAAAAACTGAAGAAGAGAGGAAATTTCAAATTCTTAAACAGATTTGTTTACGTTTGCGAGTACGAAAAGATCTAACTTATTAGCCAGATTCGATCCTATGACCTTTCGGTTTTGCAAGCAGGTACTTACGACCATGCCACTCAGCCGCGATATGAAGAGGTAGGGGGTCGTTTAGTTTCCTTTTTTAGCGTTTCACCCTTTGTTAAAATTTTTAACGACGGTTAATTCTGTATTTTCTTCAATGCAAATTTACATTTTATAAATGGGTTTATAGCAGATTCAAACTATTGACTTTGGGGTTTCCGTCAACTGCAAAGGGAAGTTTAAAATTTCGTAAGACATCTTTCGGGTCTTTGGCGCTCATTAGGATCGAAAATTTGTTTTTTATTGATAATTTGCCATGAGATTTAATTTTATGACTGAAAAAATCTGTAAATATATTTTTTCTACCAAATTCAATCAAATGAATTACAAATCAGCTCTCAAGACCAAATTAAATGTGAAACGAAAATGTCGCATGTATCCGACGAGAAACTGAAAATTCTCACAAATAGCATTAATATTTCTTTTAATAATCTCATAAACAAAGAAGAAACGCTTCAAGTACAAAAAGAACATTTTAAAACTTCTACAGAAGCATACTGTGAATTTGAAAAAACCTCTAAGTAAACCGTAAGTAGAGTATACCTGCAAATAACGTTTTATTCGCAGGTACAGTACCTGCAAATAATCACTTCCATATTATATAATACGGAAACAGCATTCCCTGAGAAACTGTGAGTAGATAATGATTTGTACAGAAATAAATAACGAATCGCTTAGCAAATTATGTAATTTCTAAAACTGTCCAATCACACATACAAAAAGCACTTAAATTTACAGATTGTCAATAAAATGTTTCTGCTCCTTTTCTGCCAATTCTTGAGTATGTTATTTTATCGAATCAGTGATTTCGATCTTGTATTTTGATGTCACGTTGCAGCGGTTGTAAATGGGGCCCCAGAGATGAATTTCGTTTTTTGAGGAGGGAAGTTAATCAATCAAAGCCTATTCAAATCCCGTAAATACTCGATTGACAAGAGGTCGGGGACAGATCGGCCCATGACAACACTTGAAAACTTTCCAAATGCTTTCAGTGTAAACTGAGCAAGTATTAACGTATCCAAAAATGTTTGGAATATCCTGAAAATTCGAGTATGGGAATGCAGCACTCCAACTATATACCAACAGGCCATTAAAGAGCGTGTCATGTGCACTAAAATTGAAAGACTGTAAACTCTAATAGCATCCCAACTCTTAATTTCTCGTTGACGGGACGTGGTCGATTACGTGAGCAGAATGTTGCTGTTTTAACTAACCAAACTTTTTTGAGCCATGCACCAAGTAAGCCTTCCTAAAATTCTTATACCCCCATGATATATACATAACTTTTAATATCCAAATGTTGAATTATTCACTGAAGAAACTTAAATGATAAGTTTTAGGAAGAAATCACAAGGAAATTGTTGTGAAAAGCAGTAGGGTGATACGCGGAAACATTGATACAGTTCTTAAATTTTGATAATTGGAATGGCTCAAGATGTTCATATCCCCTCATATATATGCCACTGCAACCCTTAGCATACGGTATATTTTTCGGCCATGTTAAGTCAAAAATTAATTTACAAAAGAATCAAACCGCTAATCGTCGAATCGAGGTAAATTTTACTCTAAGTGCATGCTGTGTGATTTCGTTGACTAATTACGTATTCCTGCCAGGGAATCTACTCCAAAGGTAGGAAACACGTTTATTTTGCTGAGCTATATTAAGTTTTGAAGTTTTTAGCGTTGATTTTGCGTGGCCCCTTGTTTTAAGTAAAAAAGTCTCTTGGGGCAGATTGATACTGTGAAGATTCCAGAACAGCTGTTAAAATCGGCCTCGCCAAAGTAGCCACCTGGACTGTCGGAAAGCTACACAAAGGAGTATTCGCACAAAGAGCTGTTTTTCACTCCATATCTAGTGACACTTGGCACACAAAACCTTTTCGTAACTCCCAATTAAGAAGGAGTGATGGATATCCGTTCTCAGCTGAACTGAAACGAGACTATCCATAGATCAGACCGCTTATAGCCAAGACTGTCACTGGACATAAATCAATCGCCTGGTAAAAGGAAGACCTCATTGGCGGACATCATCGAATTGTCAGCCAACCCTCACGAGTTGAGGCGGACCTTGTTCCTGGGAAAAAGAGAATTTAAGCTGCTGCGGGGGAAAAAAGAAAAAGTTGATTTTCGATCGGCGATCACCCTTGATCGGATTCCGATCATAGCATCGTTGTTCGAGTGCTGGATCGTCGGATCGCTTTTAAAAGTAACTGGGTCCCGTGCGGGCAGTTGTGTAGCTGAGAGAAGCATCATTAAGAAGCTGTACGCTTCTGTTTAAAGGAGAGCATATCTCTCGTTTCTGAACTGTTCGAGATTTTATTCGAGATGAGCGGATGCTCATGAGGACTTGTTGAACTGTCGATAGATTTTATGTAGAGCCGTTGATCTGAGTACTGTCACCTGCAGAGGCTGTCTCAACACCATCCTGTAATTTTACTCATGTCTATAATGTTCTGTATATAAATTATTAATTATTTTGTAATCCACAATAATCAAGATACTTCGAGTAACTTTAAAATAAAATTTATTAGAGTAATACTAGTCTAGCTGTTAATTGACGCTACCAGAAGTCTCTACACGTCACAATACAATTAACTCCGAGGCATATTGATACGCATCTTCTGTATGTATCAATGCGTCTTAACAGCTACTACTTTGCAAAATCGTCTTCAGAAATTGGAAAAACTTAAATATGAACTATCTAAGAGAAACACGCAATTAAAAATTTCTTTTAAACAATGAACGGTTGAATTTCATTGCAAAAATGAAAAGTATTGTTGTAAAAGGTTAGGTTTAAAATATTTTTTACGAATTTATTAAAATTGGAAAAAATGTACTGAAACTTAATTAATATCATCGAAAATAAATTTTTTTGTATTTTCAGATGGTGTGAAAATTATTTTTGTGCTATGTTATTTTCGTAAGTCATCAAGGAAGAACGCGAAAGTTTCCCTTAATTTTTAATTAATTAAAATGTCCGAAAACGGCTTCGAGGCTCACATTCCCTCCCTCCAAAATAGTTTTAGACACACACATTATCCTTTATTATTTGTAGCGATAAGTTATTTTCTGATGCATTATGTTTCATTTTTCCAGTCTCATTAAAAATGTTGAATTATGATTAAATTAAAATTTCGTTGTTAAACCTTGATTTGGAACATGAAGTTTATTGATAAAACACCTTCTGCTCTGATCCCAGACCTATTAACCATCATTATTTTCGATATTTCTGTGTGTATCAATGTATTCGTTGTGTTGTTGTTTCATGTCCCCCTGGTCCAAATACTAGACCAGGTCCATGATACCATGTCGCTCTAACACGACTGGTTCATGACTACGGGTGAGAGGCAGCTTCAATTTCAATCGAGGTACCACATGGGGAGAAGTCTGACTTTGGCTCTATGCCTGTTAGTGTTAGCTGGGAAAAATGCAGTGGCCTTCACGCCTCGGGTGGCCCTACCAGGAGGATACACTCCCGACGTACATCACCCACTCCTCCCAGGAACACCCCCTTGCCGCGTTGAGGGCACTAACAGGTCTAAGGGGGTACTCGTTGACCGGGAATAAAAACTTTTTTATATACATTTTTGAAAATCATTCAGAGAGTAAATTACAAAGAAGGGTGTGCCGCTTCTATTTGAGAATTTATATGTAGTAGTAAAAACACAGATGACAGTTGCTTTTAAACTCTGAACGAATCCATTTTCGAATTGCCCACTGTAACCATCAGCTTGTATGTCTGACTCCACTAAATTATTAGATGTTTGATGGATAACAAATAAGCTTTAATAAAATTCAACAATGTAAAATAACTTAAAGAAATAACTTAAGAAAGAAAGATGCCCAGAGCTAGATGACACAATTCGATGCGATGTATTTCCTGGATTATTACAGTAAATTGAGAGAATCTACATAATACAAGATTAGGAGCATTCTGGCTGGCTGTAATTGGAACTGAAGGATAATTCTTGTAGCAGCAGGAGAACTGGAACTGCATGGCGAATTACTTCAGGACCCGCAGGAAACGAAGTCATCAAACGGGAAACATCTATAGCGTCTGAGACTGGCGCTGACAGTGAAAAAACTGAAACTCGAAATGAACTAGTCGCTGTCTAGTCTCGTCTCGTCTCTGCTAGTGGACGGGTTCGATGTCGTTTAAATACTTGATTTCAAGGCATCACTTCACTTTGATTCTTGTAGAAGTGGACGCCCTCTCACGGCCGCCACACCCACCTTAACAATCAAATTTCCGTTCTGTAGGGTTTGGACACTGATTTAATTTCTCCTAATCCAGAAATTCTTGAATTTTTTCACGCGGAAAATTTACTGTATTAGATTATTACCTTGGTAACATTTAATTTTAATAAAATTTGTATAAACTTTGGCTCTTTTGTTTTAATTAAGTTATTTTTAGAAGTATTTAAAGTTTAGACCTGTTGGAGATTAATTTCTTCTTGTCTACGTATAGTAAATTTTGTTAAAAGGTTGATTTCATACATGTTTACGCAGCTGCACCAAAATGTTTAAGATTATTCCTATCAAAATACGTGTTTTCATATAGAAGAACAAAAACTGACAGTCTTTTAATAGTTTAGTATAACATAAATATTTTATTCCTTCGTACGCGTTTTGCCATATAATTTTTTTGTACCCAACTTTAATCTCCTTGCATTTTATTTGTATCTTTTCTCAATTTCAGAAGGTAACACGTTTTTCTGCAACTTACCCTCATATTATGTTGGGTGATTTTTCTCAGCCGTGGGTCTAATAGTCTTTTTTCGATGTATTGATTTCCATGCAATTAAATATTTAAGGGGACATACGACTCTTAAACTTCGCAAAAATGGGGTGAAAACTGTCAAATTCGATACATTATATCTCTGAAACAATGCAATTCACAAACTCACTTTTTTCTCTAGAAAAATATCTGTTATTATTTCTCTTATAGTACACACATTTTCAAACCTTTATACTGGTATGTATTTATTTGAGGGAGTAATAAATACGGGCATAATTTTTGTAGAAAAAATGAGATAGTCACCTTGCTTCGCATGATTACGGATAAAATATTGGTCTAAACATAATATTTTGGGTATCTGAATAATACAAACATTCTGTTTAAGAAACTGAACCTCAATTTATTAACATTTAAATAATAATTTAATTTCTGTTTTATATACCAATTTAAAATAAAATGTTAAAAATAGTTGAAATTTCAACTTTTCTTATCCGCACCCCCCAAAAAAATTCTTTGAAGAGAATATACACAAAAATTGGGCTTCAATTTGTAGAACATATCACAATACATATTAAGTAAATATTTTATCTAAATATATTTAATAGTTCTTGAGATATTGTAAGAGAAATATCAAAAAAACACATTTTGAGATATTGCGCTTCAAAAATATGGCCATTTTCAATGTTTACGTTGAACTCCTGAAGCATTTTCCTTCATAATTTTCATAATTGTTGGAATTTTTTAACGCGAATTGTTTTAAATTGTTCAAAAAAGACTGGAGAATAATACATAAATTTTTTCATAGAATCGAAAATTTTCGAGGTTTAACACTCGTATGTCTTCTTAAAAGTGGTACGCAGAGCAAAATTATGAAAAAGAAGGTTGAATGTAAGGATTTTAATAGAATTTGATTGATTTAAGCAGAGTTTTGAAACGAATAGGCTTTCATGTCTCAGTAAATGATACCAAAAGAAATGAATTGTAATACTTCAAAGACAATCCGAACACTTAGTTACTTCTGTTATGAATTCTAAAAGTCTGGGAGAGTTAAATAAAGCCTCTGGGTCCATCATTTACCAAACAAATTCAGAAACAGCTCATAATTAACCATTAGATTTTTCATGTTACTGCCTGTGCGCCATTTTGACTTTGCATTTGTAAGAAACCTGAAACGCCAAAGCCATTCTAAAATTCAAGGCAATTTTTGTGAAAAATAGCCAATGTTAGGAAAAGACGTAAAGAAATTTTATGCAGGCAGTATTTTCTAATCCAGTTATTAATATACATCAAATATAGTTGCACTAATGCCTAATCATCACAGAACATTTTTCCTTGAATAAATATTTTAGAATCTAATAAGTGGAAAGAACTTTCTTCCAAATCAAAACATCGCATTACTTATTACAAGAGCAATTACTTCATTCAAAAAAGTGTGCTGTATTCGTTTCAGTAAAGAACTTATAATTCGGGAAAAAGAAACAAAACATACGCCTTCTTGTATTATCTCCAGAAACCTAAGAATTTTTCTGTTGTGTCAGACATCCAATAACACGACTCCAAACAGAAAAATTTCTAAGAAAGTATGTTCCATTCCTGATTAAGAAGCGAAGGACAAAAAATAGAAAGCTTCCAGCAAAAGAACTTTCGAATAATACAGACTCCTCAAAATAGAACGGCAAGGGAAAAAAGACTTGTAGTTACGTTCCTTTGGCGGGCGGATTAATGACTGTGACGTCAGCAGAATTCTCTCTTTGCCATCAAAGCGAAAGAATTCCCGTGGAATATCGACATGTGTGATGAATGGACGCAGATACATTTTCTTTTCGGTTTGCACTAACAGGGGCGCTATTTTGCTGCATGGGTTATTAGAGGACTCCTCAGAAAAGGATAGAGGAGATGTGTCTGCTAAAGAAAGCGAGTTCGAGGGAAAAAAAGTTATAGGAATCTCGAATGTTAAGTAGTTGTAACGCGCCCGGTGAGTTGGGCAATTTATTCTCTGAAAGGAAATATGTAGAAAATAAATTCAAGTCAGAGACGATGATTCGTGTATATTTTTCTGGGAAATTTCTGATTGTTTCATTTCTTGTTTTTATTCTGTAAGGATTAATTATTCTATAAAGATTTAAGGCGAGACTTATATAGCGAGGAAAGCTTTGTTAGATGCAAAAAGTTATTTCGTTAAATAGCATTTAATGAATTATTGCACGAAACATATATAGAATACTATGAAAGGTATTGGCCTTCTACTTTTATATAAATTTTTATTTATTTATTTATTTACAACCCTCTCCGGCCCAGCCTACCCAGGAGGGTATAAGGCCTTCCACAGGCCGGAGGGGAAACATAAAACAAAAGAAATGAACTACATTAAAAAAGAGTTTACAAAAAAACCCCAAGGGGTAAGCAGAACAATTTAAAAATCATCGCTGACAACAGTGTACTAAAAAAAAAAAAAGATAAAGAGCGAAAACACAAAGCACAAGATAAAAAGAATAAACGTAAAACGCAAAACACAAAAAGCTTAACATTAAAAACACAAAACACAAAAAGATTAAGAACAAAAGCACAAAACGCAAAAACTCAAAGAGCAAAAACTAAGCATTAAAAACACAAAACACGTACAAAAGATAACCAAATTAAAATCAATAGCATTTAAAACCAAACAGTTACAAACAAAAATCGAGAGACAATACGCATTACAAAAACTGTGCAGAAGCGCAGCAGAGATCTAAAAACTTTACAATGGACAAGATAATAATTCAAGAAGAAACCGAAACAATTTCTAAAACCGTCGAAAACGCGAGAATAGTTAACCGAGTAATAGAATGACACCAAGTTGAAGAAAATAATAATAATAAAAATTTTCTGAAACCGGAATACTCCAATCAAGTCCAAAATTTAGTACTGATTAAGCCTATGGCACATGTCCGCACAGAATCTGAAGATCTTTTCCAATGGAAATATGCCTTTCATTGAACAAAACATGCAACAAATGATTTTTTCATAAATTTTCTCTGTTAAGAAGAATGTAATCGCCCATTGAGAGTATTAGATAAAGGAGGGTTTGTGTGGATTGCGAGCAGAAAACCTAAGTCAGAAGGCTGATAAAACTGTGTTCTGTTATTGCCGTTAAAATATTTAAGGTGACTGTTATGGAAGTCATTTAAACTGTCGTGTTGTATCAGTACAATATAAAATGCTAAAAGATTAAAAATGAAATCGAATTTTCATCATGTTTAGCAATTGACGGATTTAAAGATTTATAACGATAGAAATCAGTATTATGAGATGTATTAAAACCAATTTATTACTAAGAGATAATAAACATATTAATTCCCCGATTTTGACTCTTATTTAATTGTTTGCTATGCTTATGAAGTGCGATGAGCAGAAGACGACGATATCGAAAATAAAGTTTTAAAAAATGTTAAGCATTCGCAAAGAATCACCAAACTGACATTTTTGTTACATTAGAATCGTCGTAATCTCATAGCCAGTGTTCCGATTTACTTATTTAGAAGGGTCTCTTATGTTGATGAAGATTTGATTATTGTATCATGAGTACTTGTATCATAAAATTAAAATCAAATATAAGAGTAAAACAAGCCATCGTTTTTCGCTGTAAAGAAATTTGAACAAACAATATGCTTTCCATTTAACTGGTGCATCTTCTTGCGTGCTAGTGCGTCAGCTTGTGAGTTAACTTATTTAAATCAGTCATGTGGGGCTACTGTATACATTTTTTTTATGTCAGAGCCCTTTAAAATTGGTTTAAATTTTAGTTAATGTTAGAACAAAACCATTAAGTTTGATATGTATTCTCTTATAAGAAATTAAGATCATACAGAGATAGCGAAAAGTAAATAAAGAAGGTAATAAAATAATCCCAGAGTGAATCGATTCGATTCACTCTGGGATTATTTTATTACCTTCTTTACTTACTTTTAGCTATCTCTGTATGATCTTAATTTCTATTGTTCTTTGTTTTTTGTTCAGCTTCTGCAATTGCGCGCTTCTTAAACATTGTCTTAATTTTATGTAACTTTATCTATTTTCTACAAAATATTTTTGATCTTTTAATTTTGTTGTATGCTAATTAAAATATATTTTTTGTTCTAGTTTTAAATGTGAATTTTGCTTCCTTTTTTTAAAATTTGTTCTATTTTTTCTTGTTGATAGTTTGCATGCTCTATTCTCTCATAATTAATATCTGTCTTTCGATTAAATAAAAATACTTCTCTCAAGACATTTTGTAATATGCCCAAAACTAAAACAATAAGAATTTTTGAACTTCCTGTGGGTTCGCTTTGGAAATCGGGGTGGGGGAGGTTCACACCATTACTGCTTACACTAATGGACATTAACAGTTGAAGCCCACTTACATTGGAAATCAATAACTGAATTGGATCGAGCCACTTTCTTACACTATGCCCATTCTTCTTCAGTGTAATAAGGTTTTCGCAATCAAAAGACACTCTAGTTCACGTAATCGAATATAGTAGCATCGCATAAAGAGGTTAAGATGAATAGGGAGCATTTCTGCCATATATACGGAGATTTATTGACATAAGATATAATGAAAAAGGACACGAGTTATTTCGTCTGGCGCGTATCACAGCTGTGACTGCTAGCATCAATAGAGAGATGCTGCAGAAAGTTTGGCAAGAATTGCATTAATGATTTGGTGCACATCGTGTGAAAAAAGGAAGAACATATTGAATATCTGTGATACTTAAATTAAAAATTTGAACATATTACATCTAAAATTATATATCTTTCGAATAAATACAGAAAATATCTACTTCGCACTAAAGTCCTGAAATCAGACATTCATTTCGATCCATCCTGTGTAATCTTGCGCCTAGAATCATTAAAATCCTTCATCAATTGGATGGGAAGAAGCAAAAATTTCAATTGAGACTGAAAGATATGTGTAAAAAAAAGAAGACGATATACCAACGTTAATTTAAAAGAGAATTAACAAAAAAAATAATACTACGTAAGAGAACTGAGACGTTTCGTATCATAAAAAAAATCAATTTTTAAGTTAAGCCTCATAAAATAGTGGAGATTTCGCCCATTCTGCAAAAGTATAGTATGTATGAGTTGCAAATGCCGAAATCCCATAGACAAATAAAGCTCAAAAATAAAAATATATCATTTTAGTGTTGAATATACTATTTTTTCTCTTAACTTGATTTTTCCAAGTTTAGGTACGTAATTAATTTATGCTTTCCAATAATGCTTTCCAATAATTAATTAATTAATGCTTTCCAATATGTAAAAAAGTTTCCTTTCCAAATTTCCGAGTATGTTTAGACTTGACTGGAAAATGCGTATAAAATCATTAGACCCAATTTTGCAAAATTTCGTCTTCTAATCTAAATAACACGCTACATTTATATTTTTAAATTCTCATCTGTCTGTATACATATTCAGTAATTTTCAATAAAAACAGAAATTTAGCGATTTTTCTTCTTTTCTTTTGATTTTCATATCATTAATGAACATTAAATGATAACGCAGAAACAACTAGTATAAGATTTTAAATTCTTTCGGTACTCAAATTTAAATGAAGTGATAATGCTTAGAAATAGTGGATAGTCAGTAGAATTTAATTATTTGCTTTATATTTATTGCTAATTTAATTTCTGGGATTCGTGCGTGTCTGTTAGTTTAACATAATTAATAGTGGCTTATCTTTATTTGCTCGATTCTGGCATTAAAATTGTGCAACATTAAATCGCATGTCGAATAAAGGATTCCTTCTGCTCAAAGATAAGATTTCCAGCTAATCCTTCCTTCATCCCTTGGAATGTAATTTCTCGTCAAATTAAATGTATCGTACTTTTAACTCAACGTGTAAACTTAAAAGCTTGAAGCTTGTTCGGTGTTTTCCGTAATAATGTGCACTGCGCTGCGCGAGAAAATCGGCCTGACACCATGCCTGCAAGGATTCTTGTAAAATGACCCCTGGATCAGATGTGACCCCCATTTTCCCCATTGCCACCATTTTCTCAGGACACCCCCCTATTTTATCACCGTCCAGTATTTTATATTAATAATTTGATTTGGAGGGAAAACGTTATTTTAACCGTTAAATGTCTTCTGAGGGCTACAGGGTGAAAAGTTCTAAAATATGAACATTTGTAACAGGGGGAATTGGGAGGGATTTTCCCCCTTAGATTTAAAAAAATCAATAAAATGACCGGTTTTTTCAGTTTGTTTCACCAATTTTTTCACTTACTTTCTACATATTCAGCTGGCCCCCCCCTTTTCTCTGACACCCCACATATAATAAAATATATAGCAACAATTTTGGCTAAAGGCAGGGAGGGAGAGATCCCGAAAACCCTCCACAGAAAGTTTGGGAAGATTCACTGTACAACGTTGGCCTCTTCCTTATCACTGTTATATAATTTTACGGCTATAAGATTTGATTTA
>BGPR01045760.1:0-12231 GCA_013235015.1 Araneus ventricosus | reverse complement strand
TCATTTAGGTTCATGAGTTTTAGTATGCCGCTTCAAGTTGCATTTTAACGAGAAATACCTTCCGCAGAATTCACATTTATACGGTTTTTCTCCTGTATGGACGCGTTCATGTGTTTTCAAGTTAGACTTTTGTGTAAATGATTTTCCACATGCCAGACATGAATACGGTTTCTCCCCTGTGTGGGTACGCATATGCGCCTTTAAATTACAGTTTTCTGTGAATCCCTTCCCGCAAATATCGCAGATGAACGATTTTTCATCCGTGTGGATGAGTACGTGTGTTTTTAAAGCACTCTTTGTAGGAAATGCTTTTCCACAAAACTTGTATTCATACGGTTTTATATCTGCGTGGACACACTTATGACATTTTAAAGTACTTTCATGCTTATATCCCTTTTGGCAAACTTTGCAGGAGAAAAGTTTTTGTCCAGAGGTCACCACAGAGTGCTGTTTGAGATTCCGCTCGGATTGAAATTCAGTCGAACGCAAAGACGAATTGTAAATATTTTGATGCAAGCGGGAAGGACCGGCAAATGCAAGACCGTCCGTTATGGATTCAGATGCTCCTGGGTTCGAAATTATCATTGTTGATTCTTTTTGGCATCTCTGTTCAATTCTGTCAGGAAAAGCGAATTCATTTTCAGAGGTTTCCGTGAAGCATTCCGGCTGACTTTCTCCTACCTTTAATTTGTTCACTCTACCGTCATTATTTATTGAACCAGAATCCTTCACAGTATTAATTGTAGGAATATCGTTTAGTTGATTTGGTACAGCTTCCCCAATGGTGAAATTGTTAGTCGTATTGCCTAAGTGAACTGTCATCAGATTTTTTATTGTATTTTGTCCATATTTTTCGATCTGGTGGTTCATCTCTGCCCTTTGAATCTCGTCCGATGTTATTTCGGCGTTCGGTTTTACGTAAATCGGCGATAAAGACAAACGACCTTCGCCGATTCCGAATTGACTTCCAATATTATCCAGCGGAGAGACGTTCGTTGATATTTGGCTGCTGGGGAAACTCTGTCTCATCGTCATGATGTAATCAGTTGTACCTGGTTCGTCGTTAATCGGTAGCGATATACTACTTAGACATCTGATTGCTTGCTCTACTCTGTTACCTTGCTCAGAGTTGATTATATTTAACTGATTACTTGCTCCTCCTGTCGTAGAATTATGATTTGATACAGTTCCTTCATCATTCCTATTTATCGCTTCGTTCGATAGACTGGAATCAAGGTCAAAATACGGATTTAAATTTACGTTTTCAGTACTGACAGATATTGATTCATTAATTTGTTCACTGGGTCCAGGAATAGATACTTGTTTCCCACTGAACAGTAATTGCTCAACCTCTCGAAGGTTAACTTTCAGTCTACGGTGCCCACTTACTTCTTTCCTCTTAGGATCGCCAACTCTCTGCCGCCAAGAATGGAGAGGAGAGGATATTTGTTTTGGTTGCGCAATGATGATTTTAACGAGTGAGATGTGCGCATGCGCGGAAATTGATCTGTTCATCGGTGTTTTGCGCATGGCGCAATATTGCGATTCGTTTTGATCGGTTTGTTCCGTTGATCTGTTCCGTTGATCTGTTCCGTTGATTCAATCGAATTTGTTTTGTCGGTTTGATTTTCGTCTGATTTTATGATTTCGTTACGTGCGCTTCGTACAGCTGTTGTTGATTATGGCATTGGTTCCCTTTCAAAGTGTGTGGACCAGGGATTGACAGCAAGCGGATACCAGTGTCCTAAGTGTAAACAACAATTCGGCAATTAAAATTGGTATGTGAAGTTTTAACAACACTTTTCTCGTTTTTGAACATTTTCAGTCACTTTTAGGTTCAGAATTGTGTATGTTATTCTGTGTTTCCGCTCTTCAATAAATAAGCGAAGCTACTAGTGTCCCGCTTTGCAGAAAGTGAAGCCGCTGATGTTTTTTTAAGTTAAAAAAATTGCCCGGTACGCGTTTGAAATGCCGAAGGCATTGCGTGCTCAATCGCTCCTTTTCAAATGAAGCATGCGCAGTACAGCAATGAAAAGTGCACTGCGCATCCCAAACAGTATTTGGCGCCAGCAAATCAAATTGCGCCAAGAAAAACCGGCGAGAAGCAATTGGGCACCGTACACTGAAAGTTTACCCTCTCGAATTGTCATATTTAAATTCGCAACTACCGGTACCCACCTGTTATTCACACAATAATGTCCGGGAGGATAGTAAGTCCTGAAGCAAACCATACACACTAACTCCTCCATTCTTTTTCCGCGTCTGTCTGAAAGGAATTCCGGAACGGAAATGATTCGAAAACTATTTATAATGTGTAACATGACATTATTAACTGCTTTCTTCACTTCACTTCCTAGCATATTCTGTAACAAAAGCCTAACCACTACGGTGGGAGAGTTTTAATGTGAGACCTGATAAAACGTTGCGGTAATTTTAATTTTTAATTGCTTAGAAAATATGAATTTTGCAGTTTAAAGTTTTAAATGATTGCAAGAAATTAAATTCAATTTTTATTTGGATGAATTTCTCTGAACTAGCATTCTAAATTTATCTCTAAGATACAATGCGCAGTTTAGCGAAGAATGTCTCTTGCGCCAAGAAACCTCATGCAACAATAACTTCCAAGATAAGAAAAAAAGGTTTCTACGAAGTTACTATACTCACGAATAAGTGAATCAGTAAAATTTTGACATTGTTTATAATAAATCGAATTTTTCCAATATTTAAATTATTGGATTTGTAAATTGTGTTGAAATTTTTCCATAGGGTCGACTCTTCACAACATATTAGGATGGAATTTAAAAGAAGTTCCTGGACCTTTTGACACCATGATTTTAAAATTAGTTTAATTACATGTTAACTTTTCAGCTCTTTTGAAATTATTGCCGAACATTATACAATGGTGCATGTTACAACAATGTATACAATTTTCAATAATCAAGCTGAATTAGTTCGCTGCTTCTTAAAAATTATATTATAATTAAGGTGATTATGTTTCTCATTAAGATATATTTGAGCTATAAAAATAGATCTTTAAAGAGGGTCAACTAAATCTTCGCAAAAATAAGAAACTTTTATAATCCTATTTTTTTATTACGCAGAGAAAAGTGTAAAAATTAAAGAAGCATTGGTTAGATGCTTTTATTTCGAACTTGGAAGAACGAAAAATTTAATATTGAAGTACAAAAAAGTGTATAAGTACTCTAGGGAGAATATCCGGTAAGAACATGGTTGTTAATCTTTACCGGCATGTTTCAATTCAGATAACATGCTGTTGTACTTAAATTAAACTTCATTATTTTAATGTTGGTTTGGTTTTTGTTGATTGGCACAAGAGCCATTCGTTGATTATACCGCGCCATATTAAATGTCATATTTATGCCCTTCTAAAAATATTTGAATCATGCTCTAAAATGATTGAAGGTCAAAAGATGTGAGAAAATTATTCTATTATATGGCAATAGATGATATTAAAATAGCGAACTTTGTTAAAAAATCAAAGACTGACGTAAATCAGATCGTAAAATTCAATGGATTTTAAGGATGCAAAATGTTTATCTTGTATTACCAGTCGGTGTAGACAGACCAGTGTAGTAAGTCAATGTAGACAGTCAGTGTAGAAGAATGAAAACTGGAGCATTAGTTTATCTTAATGATTGTAGAGGTGTCAAATTTCGGACTATTCCTTTAAAGTAGTGGCTGTCTGTCGGCCTCGGTATTTGCATGAATTTCATCGCAATAAACTGAAAAACGCTACAACTTAGATAAATGGAATTTTGCGTGCAGATATGTGACAGGACTTGTATATTTGTTTCGGGTTTTCGGTCCAATCGGTTAAAACTTACGGATTTATTCTGGTACCCCCGGTTGGGTTGGGAGACGTCATTTTTTCCGCACGTTAACAACGGGAAAAGTGACGTCTCCCATCCCAACCGGGGGTACCAGAATAGACCCCTTAATCGCCTAAATTGTTTCCTTTATTATAATCCCAACATAAATTGCGGCATATTGTTAAAAATTCGAGGACAATGGAGGAGAAATACTTCACTTCCCGGTTGGAAATTACCTTTGAGGCTTTGCCGTCTGGCTCTCCACTCCTTGCTGTACCTTCTGGGGCACATATTCTTATAAGGAGAACTGAAATGAAGATGCTATATTGTGTAAGTATACGAGAAAGTGGAGGGGGGAGGGAATCGCTGGTTTCTAATTATCAACTATTGTACATTTTCGGGAATATAGTATTGTGGGTTCTCGAATCTTCACTTTTTTTCCACATTTTAAGAGGCTATTTCGGTTCAGGAGTGGAGATGTCGATATAATTTTGATGTACAATTGATTTAAAATTGTGCAAAATGGGAGCCCTGTTTTTTCTATATTATTCAGGGTCAATCTGTGTTAGGAATTATATTTACTGCGTAAAAAAGATATCGGATATTTATAAAAAAGAAAATAATATAAACTGAATTTTCAAACTGTAGAAAACTTATAATCCGTCATCAGGAAGGCGTATAAATTTCTTACAAGTGGGTGTAAGCGGTTTTATATAAAAAAAATTGTAAAGTTCTATAGTAAAATCGATTGTTTTTATCATGACAATGGTGAAACTAATATATCAGGCAATTTTTGGTTAATATTCATCATGTAAATCGCATGTTGTAAAAATTGTTTCGCAAAGAATGCAAAGGCGGAGGTTAGATATTCCAATATTTTACGTGGTAATATTGCCGTCAATATTATCGAGTATTACTAAAACTATTATGACTTGGAAATACCATTAACTAAATACTAAATATGTTAAAAGCGATTTAGTTTAGCGATTAAAAACTTTCTAAGTTTAAAAAATGAAACACTTTGCGATGCGGTCTAAGGCATTAGGTGCAAAATAATAAACCATGAATTAACTCATAATTTTTTGTTTTAGTGACGCGCTTATAGTAGGGGTTCTTGCCTTTTACCGTTTGTTATCCAGTTTTTCTAAGTGGTTTTGATTGTGCTCTTAATTTAGTGGTTTATTGATCATTGTTTTTTACAGTAGAAGTTTGGAATTTATTGTCTCTATATATCATTTAGTTCAATATTCATAATCCCGTATCAAATAATTATGATTTTTTAAATTTTGTTTTTAAAGTTCTTTTCCCTAAATTCTTTAGTCTCATTTTTCATGTTTTAATTTTTCCGCTACCTCAAAAGATAACTTTCCATTTCATGTGTTCAGTTTTCAGTTTAATTCTTCCTTCTAACTTGTAAAAATTCTCTGAGAAATTCCCTATTATTTAAATAAATTGTCTCTGGCATTATTTAGTTTAAATCTCTTTTAAAATCTTTCAGGTAAATTCCAATCTAGAAAACCAATTTTCTCCTGTTATAATAGGTCTAATAGATTTTAGAATGTAATTCACACAATTCATTTGAAAAATTGAAAATTAAATTAAGGAAAGTGTCAAAATTTTCACACACTAAGCAAAATTCAGCTTTTAAAAATTTAAGCATTATTGTAGAAAACCGAAAGAAGAAGAATGACTAACTTCCAATTTCTGTCACAATGTTAGGCGTGGTATGCGTGTGTCTCCCCAAATGTCTTTTCGTTATCTTATTTCAAGTGCACTTTCAATATGAGCTTGAGTGGATAGTGCGATATTCTTCATTTTGACCTTTCAATAATGATTGGAATTTGAGTTGTAGCATTTTAAAAACTAATGGGGAACAAACGTACCCCACGTGACTGATGGAAGGACATGGACTGTATTGGGAAAGAAATCGGCATTCAGAATCAAGGTCAGACTATATGACCATTCCCGCGCTCAAAACTTCTTGACCATAATGGCGGTGTGCTTTGATGAATATACCGAAAAATCCAAATTTTCTATCTTTTCTGGTCTCGAACCACAAAATCTATGGATTAGCAGAAAGTGTACCTAAAGTTCCAAGCAACCTATTACAAGGTATTTTTAATCTAATCCGAAAGAAATTTTATCATTTTACCCTAAATTATCAGTCATAACTTTGATATAGTTAGTTAAATGTTTATAACTTGTACATAAGTCAAGATGATCTTTAAAACAGCCATGGGTCCAAACAGCCAGACACGAGTCCACTAAAGATCTACCGTAGAAAAGAGCCAGTGCACGTTATAAAGTTGAAAGTTCTTCTTCTGCCTTGGTTTGGAAATTTTGTGATAAGAGAATTAGCTAAGTTGTGAACCTCAGCATCTGATCAACGAACAAAATTATGAAGATTATTCGAATGATTCCGCACTTTTTAGGCAACCAAATGCTACATACTGTTCAAAATCAAAGGAACTGTTTTCTGCTTAATGAAGACGAGATTATCGGTAACTTAAAACTATTAATTATTACTAATAGGTTAAAAATAAGCTATGTCATTTTTTTCATACAGATTTTTTAAATGATAAGACAAAATAAGGTCTATGAAATCTTTAACAAAACAAAAACTTAGCTTCGTAATTGCGGCTAAAGACTTAATATTATGAGTAAATGGTCATTTTTCTAAAACGTTTCGATATTAGTCACCATGATTCGTCCAACCAAGATATCGCGTCACTGTTAATGCATATAACGGGTCTATTCTCGTACCCCCGGTTGGGTTGTAGACGTCACTTTTTCCGGCCTTTAACGACAAGTGCGATTCTCGTACCTGTTTTTCCAACCGGTTGCGATCTCGCTCGGTCGAAAAAAGGACTCCGATTTCTCGCCTGCTCTGTACCTGGCGTAAACGCTATTCGCTAGCGAGAAGTGTTGCTTCGATATCAGAACTTATCAAATTTTCGTTTAAAATGGAGGCTGCTAAGACGTTAATTGCGTTTTGAAAGGGTTTATCGGGATAAATGTAATCCATTTGGCCAATTTGAAGAAGTATTTACCAATTACTTTAGATTTTTTAAAAAGTAGTTAAATCTTTTATCGAATTTAAATAATTTAATCTAATAATTTAATACAACAATCTAAAGTAATTAAATCTTTAAAATTAGTTAAATCTTTTACTATTCCATCAATATAGTCAATAACGATACTTGAAAATTAGCTAAGATCAAATACATATAAAGATTTAATTACTTAATATTTTCTTATTAAATTAAATTATTAAATTAAATTAGGTTAAAAATTTTGAAATTTGTTTTAACATTGAGTGTGGAATGACTTTCCTCATTCCGTATATATCATTTTTTTTATTTGGGTTTTAATTCAAAGAAATTTGTCAAATATTTACAAAGCAATTGCAAAATCTGACAATAACAGAATTTTTCTTGTTCCTTCATAAAGATGTAATTTTTTTTAATGTTGTGAAAACTTGCTGAATTTAATAACTTTTTTCCATGCTTTATTTTCTTATGTAATTGGAAAAATAAACGAATGGTTTGTACAATAATTTATAAGATTTATTCATGTTAAAATAATTGGCATGGAAAAAAGTTTATTACTTTTCCTGTCTCAAGAAAACTGGTAAAATTACATCAATATATTGCAAAAAAGTTTGCAATTTATGTTCCATAAATGTATAATATTATTATAAATGTATATTTTGTAAAAGATAAATGGTTTAACCTCCCTTAACAATGGACTTATGAAAACAAGAAAGATGCATTATAATGCATCTTATAAGAGCAGAAGTCAAATCTTCCCACCTCTTACACTTGGTGTCTTTTGAAAAAATGCGATCAACTTCCCCACTTAAAATTTGTGGATATTTTTCAAAATAATCCAACATAATTTCGAATTGGGAAGCAAATGTACGCTTCGCCATAGTTCCTTTGACGATTCAAAACTCGAACTGAATCTGAAATCACGAAACAATGAAACAATGACGATCGCTTGATTTGCTGCGCTAAACTTTCAGCATAACGTCACTTTCTAGCATAAAGCGCGAATTTCGAAACCACCGAGGTACGAGAATCAGACCCCTTCTTTCGGTCGAGAAAAAGCCATTAACGCCCCGCGGTCGAAAGCGAAACGCTCCCAACCCAACCGGGGTACGAGAATAGACCCGTAAATGTGGATATAAAGATCAGATTTCACATTAAACCTCGGTTATCGGAATATAAAAGAATTAATGTTAAAGAGTATCTAACGAAGTGAATTGTATTGAAGAAAAAGTTGATAAGACCTGGCAATATTTTTATTTTTAAAGCCAGAATTCTATTGCAGAAAACACGCAACAAAAGAATAGCTGAGTTGGTTTGTTTGGATTGTTTTAAGACTTACTTCTCTTTAATAGGACATTACTGCGTGAAAGATTGGTGGATACCGGGAGTCGCAAATAGAAACACTATAGTTGAAGCGGTTGCAGAAGAACTCGATAGTTTGAAGCAAGGATATGGACCCTGCGTTCAAATTATTGAAACGACATCGTTTGGTCAATATTTAATTAATATAAATCCAGAATTTTTTAAGGAAAATTATTTCTCTAAGCAATCGACTAATAGAAATCATCAACCGACTTATACAATTCACGATTGCGCCACAGGAGGAGCAAGTAATCACTCAATGGCAATGAATTTGAGCAAGGTCACATTGCAGAATTGGGCATCGGCAGTCTGAACAATCAAGCACGAAGAAACGAACAGTCTACAAATGATTCCATTATGAAGATGAGAGCTTTTTTCCGAACGGCGAAATGGCATCGAATTTCCAGCGACTGACTATTATGGCTGCGCAATTGGGACTCGGTGAAGACAATCTGAATGTACCTTCCATCCCGAACTCATCCAATAACAAGACTGACTTTTCCCTGGAGAGAGGAGCAATAGATGGCATGCCAACGTATAGAGTTCCTAAGCTGGATGTATTTGAAGAATTCCAATCAGAACCAAAAATTGAAAACGATCCTTCGAACAATCTTGTCGAAAGAAGTCATGGCTCCGAGATCAGTAGTATAAGAAATGACGCTCTTGGGTCATAAACGATGAACAGGTTCGGATAAACCATGAATTAGTCATGGTAATTAAACCTGATAGTGAAATTGCTGTAGAAAACATCCGATTGTCAGAGATGTATCACCAGTTCTCAAAATATGGACAAGATACCCAAATTATTCTGATGATATACGACTTGGACAGTATGACCGATAATTTCGCCGTTACGGAAGCAAAACCAAGTCGGCCTTTAGTGCTCAATTATATGCCTATGCAAGGGTCTCCTGAACGTACTGGTTCAATAAATGATCAAGTAAGATTTAACGGAACAAATGCTGAACTGATGCGTCATAAATGCACTAACGCGACCACAGAAAACAAAATAGGATTAAACGACATGAATGGTAAGTGAAGTACAGAAGAATCTGCAACCATAGAGAATTCATTTACGGAAAAATCTGACTCCTTTGAGGATTGTCCTATAGATGCTGCTCATGTACTTTCCGGTCCTTCCTTTTCGCAGTTCAATGAGCCCTACACTTCTGTGTGTTTGAAAGAATTTCAAACGAAAGGTAATGTTAAACGGCACCCTATGCTACGTAACAGCCATTTCAGAAAGCATATGATTATCCACAAAGGAATAAATCAGAATAAATGTGACGTTTGTACAAAATTATTAAGAAGAAAGGGGCATTTCCAAAGACATGCTTTCACTCATACGGATGACAAACCATTTGAATGTGAAGTTTGTGGAAAATCATTCAGACAAAAGCGGCATTTGCCGAGACATGTCCTCACCCGTACGGGTGACAAAGCGTATGAATGCATAATCTGTGGAAAGAAGTTTGCGAACAAAAGTAACTTACATAGTTATTAGAAAACTCATAAACCTAAATGAAAGTTAAATCTAGAAGAAAAAAATTACTACAGCATGTATGAAACGACATATGCATCATTTGAGACGATTTTATTTCTACAAGCCCTTATCTTTTCTGGACTTTCATTCTATTGATACTCCTAAAATTTTACCCTATTTATTGAGATTTTAAATAAGATTATTTTATTCTATGTGACAAATATAAGTATAATGTTAGATATTTTTATATTCTATTCGACTCAATTCTTTGATGTATTTTTCTCAGGTTTATTGTTTTTCAATGCTGTAAATATTTTACTAAAGCCAATCACTTACTTTTAAATTGAAGATAAATAAAAACCTGTACCTAAGAATGTTATTTACTGTCGTCTTATTTTATATGGGCTATTGCATTATTGTACTAAATAAATTCTGTTTAAATATTGTACTCTTTAATATTACAGCCATATCTCTAATCAAATGAAATATATTCCCATAATTAATTGTTCCTATACATATTCGTGTACTTGCAAGCAGCATGCTTTATTTATCTGTGACTTGTACATTATACTTTTAACGAATCATTTTTGAAAGTCAATAAAATTATATCACTCCATGATTGTAACCTTCTCAGCAACCTATAGCTATAATCCTTATTCTGTAACACTCCATCTATTTGTAGCTGCAGTTAGATATAAGTGAGAATTTCGGCACTTTGTTAATAATCCTCAAAAGATAAGAGCGTGTTTGGAATTAAGGTTTCGAAAAATCACTGTGGGAGTTGGTGTGTAACTTTTATTCTCCAACAATAAGTTATACCGTTAAAGGTTATTATAAGAGAAATTGCGATTTGAAGGAAAATTAAAAGTAAAGAAACTTAGAGCTTTTTCGAATCAAAACCTTAAACTAATACGGAGCCATCTATTATGAAAGAGAAACAGAGGAATGAGCTCAGAATTGGAAGTTTCCAGATTTGCGGATTTTATTTCGAGATTACCTTAGTGTAGTAAAGTAATGAGAAATTACAGGAATAGAGTAGAGAATAAAAGAAATATATTTCAGACACCACAATGGAAAGATAAAATTGCATGTATTTATTTCTGCATTTTTATATTCTTTTTTGTTTATGTCCTCTCCATCTGACCACGGTTCAAGTTTATGAGGTCAATTCCAAAATAGTCCTCGTGTTGCTACTATACTAAACTAAACTCATCTGAACTAAAACTAACTAAATTAAGCAACACTAAAACTAAAACTAACTAAACTAAAACTAACCATACCAAATCTAAACTAAAACTAAACTAAGATCCGATTTTAAGAATGTTTTAAAAGTCTTCGGATTTATTTACCGAACTGCATCATAATACCCTCCAAGAATGTTAATAGCAACTTAACTTAATTTTATAGGGTTTCCGAATTATTTGAGACATTACAAAATTATATGAAATCAAAAGTAGAACTTATAGAAACAAAATGTCTTCACTAACTTTTTATAGATCTACAATAGTTAATAAATATCGATCTGAGATCCCTTGGTTGCATATTGTATGTCCAAGCGATACTCGATTTTACTCCTGTGTTTGCAAGTATATGAGGAGAAATGGAATGAATAGCAGCTGTGATACGGTGATTTAGGGATCTATTCTGGTACCCCCTGTTGGGTTGGGAGAAATCACTTTTCCTGTTGTTAACGTGCGGAAAAAGTAACGTCTCTCAACCCAACCAGGGGTACCAGAATAGACCCGTAACTTACTGCGTATTACTGTAAGGCATCTGATACATTACAATCTTTCGTTAGTTTAGTTTAGATTTATTAACGTCCCGTTTTGAAAAAACATGAGGGCGAATCTGGGACGGACCTCGCCATTTTGTACCGCGGTATGATGACGAGGACGACACCTAAGCTGTTACCCCCTCTCCAAACTTCCGCACCACAGTCACATCATTAAAATTAGGAATGTATTATTTGTTTCTAACAACATGCATGGTAAATTTTATTATTTGTATATTTCCCAATTACATACTATTTATTTCTTTCCCTTGGTGGGCTTTGAGCCCCTTCGACATTTACCCTCTTTGCTCTTATTTCCTTGGGGTCTTTGTGAAAATTTTAATAAGTATGCTGTTGAGCTTTACATTCCTCATCTTTATCACTGAATTCTTTTTAATGCATGACGCTTAGTGATACCGATGGACAGGGTGAATCATTATTTGAGATCACCTGGTAGGACGTTATTACAACATGTATTGTTGTGTAAATTTATTCGTCGGATTAATTCCAATTCTGGGTTCAATTTGGACCCACTTAATGCAGGACATACACTGGGCCACTGTGGCTTCAATGCTGCAAGTCCAGAGAAAAATCAAGGGATGGACAAATTCTGGGGTGTTTCAGATGGCATTATTGAAGTGAACTTAGTTAAATTGCCTGGATTGTTTTTTTTTTTTTTTCTCAACAATACATGAACTGGATTCGCAGATAAGCGATGCCAGAAAAAAACCTTAC
>BGPR01045759.1:0-12231 GCA_013235015.1 Araneus ventricosus | reverse complement strand
CCGAACAGTGCGGTTTTTGTGGGGCTGTTTATTGGAAGGAAGAGAAAAATACAGCCCATAAGTATACAAAATGTTGCCATGATGGAAAGGTTCAGCTACCAGCATTTCCTGATGCACCGGATCCATTGAAAGCATTGCTAACTGAAAATTCACCTGATGCTAAAAAGTATCGACAGCGAATTCGGGAATACAATTCTGCCTTAGCATTCGCTTGGATGGGAGCACAAATTAAACCACCACGTGGAACTGAGCCATACTGTTACCGTTTACATGGTCAAGTGTACCACAGAGTTTCCCCCCTGTATGCAAGTGATCAGCATAAAGAAAGTTACGGACAGCTTTATAAATTTGACTCCAGTGAGGCAACAGAGAAACGCTTGAGTAACAATCAAAATTGCTTGCAACATGTATTCGAAAAACTTGATTTTATGTTAAGGGAAATCAATCCCTTTGCTCAGTCTTATCTTCAAATGCACCGATTGGTACAAGAGCACCCAACTACATCAGTGAAAATGGTATTTTTGGAAGATAAAAATTTGGACATGCGGCGCTATAATGCTCCTACTTTATGCACTGAAGTAGCAGCTATATTTGTAGGTGATAATGGAGAGCCCCCAGCCAATCGAGACATTTGTGTGTACCCAGTTGGGGATACATGCCAAAGCATTTCACCTTTAAATCAATGCTGCGATACAATGACCTATCCTTTGCTATTTCCAAGGGGCTAGTGTAGTTGGAACACTGGAATGGAACATGTAGAAGAAAGGAGAACAGCAAAGCGCACCCGTTTCACTCAACTACAATATTATGCATACAGACTTTCCCAGCGAAATGGTTTCAGTATTTTGCACAATAGTGGTAAGCTTTTTCAGTAATATATTGTTGATGCATATGTTAAAACCGAAGGCTCACGTTTACATTTTTTGCGAAAAAATCAAAAGGTTTTGCGAATTGAACTTTATCGGGGGCTTTTAGATGCTTTAGAGTGTCGAGAACATAATGAAAATATACGCACTGGAAAACTTATAATACTGCCATCTTCTTTCCAAGGGAGCCCATGTCATATGCAACAGAATTACCAAGATGCCATGGCTATGGTACACAAGTTTGGTAAGCCAGATCTCTTTCTGCCGTTTACTTGCAACCCATCTTGGTCTGAAATTTTAAATAGCATGGAGGGAGTACAACGTCCTGAAGACCGACCTGATATTATTGTACGTGTATTTAATATGAAGCTAAAAGAACTTTTAGAAGATATTTGCAAGCATGGAATATTTGGAACTGTTTTGGCCTATATTTATGTTATTGATTTCCAAAAGCGAGGTTTGCCTCATGCCCACATTCTTCTAACATTAGATTCAGAAAGCAAAATTCGCACTAAAGATGACATTGACAAGTTTGTGAGTGCAAAACTTCCAGATCCTTGCACTGATCTTAGACTTCCAAATTGTGACAAAATACATGGTACATGGCCCATGTGGAACTATAAATATAAATTCTCCATGCATGAGAGATGGACAGTGCTGCAAAAGTTTTCCGAAACAATTCAAGGATGATACAGAGGAAAATGTTATTGGATACCCTATTTATCGCAGAAGGGCCAGTGAACATGTCTAGGTAGGGAAATATTCCATCGATAACAGATGGGTTGTCCCATATAATCCTTGGTTGCTTAAAAAATTTAATGCGCATATTAATGTTGAAGTTTGTGCCTCAGTTAAAAGTGTCAAATACTTATATAAATATGTATACAAAGGCCATGATGCAGCCTCGGTCAAAATACAAAAAGAAGGTGCTCTGGATCATGATGAAATTTTAAGTTTTGTTGAAGGTAGGTATGTTAGTGCACCTGAAGCCATGTGGCGTTTAAATTAATTTAATTTTTCGCATAAATCCCACACTGTAGTGCGATTAGCTGTGCATTTACCACAGCAACAGCCGATTGTGTACCAAGACGGTCAAGAAGCCCAAAAAATTGAACGAGCTGCTTTAAGAGAAACAACACTAACATCATGATTTGAACTAAACAAAAATGATCCTTCAGCTCACAACATTTCTTACTCAGATATTCCACAATATTATGTATTTGATAAGAGTACCCCAAATTGGAAGAAGCGACAACGTGGTGGACAAAATGTTGCTGGGAGACTGCCAGTAGTTAGTATACTGGATACTGAGAGGTACTATTTGCGGATGATACTACTACGCAAATCTGGGGCCATTAGTTTTGATGATATTTTGACCGTAAATGGGTTAAGATGCATTACATTTCAACAAGCATGTCAGGAGTATGGACTTCTTCGAGGTGACCAGCAGTGGCATGATGCTTTGAATGAAGCTGCACAATTTCAATCTCCGAGACAGGTGCGCATACTGTTCGTAATGATTTGTGGCTTTGGAGAAGTGGAGGATGTTCCAGATTTATGGGTGCAGCATCAAGTTTCATTTTGTGAGGACTTTGTGCATCGTTATTCTGAGCAGACTGGACCTCACTATGCACTTGCAGATATTGAGGAACTGCTTACATCCTACAATTTAAGTCTCCAAAAACTGCATCTACCAACTGTAGATTTGCCTGCAAGTGTTTCGGAGAGAGCGAACTTTGATGTTGTGGAAGAGCAGGCTAAAGCTAATAGTCATGCCACGCAGTTAAATAGTGAACAGCGTAATGTTGTGGAAATCTTATTAAGTGCAGTGTACAACAACGCTGCAAATGCATCCAAGTGTTATTTTTTAGATGGTCCTACTGGGACATGAAAAACTTTTGTTTATTCAACCGTGCTTCACACAATACGTGGTAGAGGTGATGATATTATTCCTGTTGCATCTACAGGTATTGCTGCAACTCTATTAATAGGGGAGAGAACAGCCCATTCTGTTTTTAAAATTCCAATTGATTTAAATGCAATATCTACTTGCAATTTGAAGCCTAATACAAAAGAAGCTGACATGTTACTGAAAACAAAATTAATTGTGTGGGATGAAGTACCCTTGACACATGTTCATGCTTTCTTAGCTGTTGATAGACTTTTACAAGATCTTACAAAATGTAAAGAACCGTTTGGGGGCAAAGTCATTCTACTGGGTGGAGATTTTCGCCAAGTTCTTCCAGTAATTTTAAGAGGTTCAAGAACATTAACGGTAGCCAGATCCTTAAAAAAAACACGCTTTTTGGTTGAAATTTCATAAGTTATAGCTGACAAAAAATATGCGTGCCCTTGAATCTGAAAGGGATTTTGGTGCTTGGTTGTTGGACATTGGAGAGAAAAAAAGTGGCTCAACGATTCAGTTGCTTTTGCAATGCTACCCTTCAATACAAGACCCTATACATCAATTGTACAGTGACATAGATTTTTCCAGTGTGACCCCACAGGAGCTTAAAGGTCGAGCTATCCCTACTGTTAATAATGAGCGATCCATGGAAATCAACAATAAAGTGTTGGAATTTATGCCGGGAAATGAAACTGTTTATAAAGCAGTTGATATGATCATGAGTGAAGATCCTCAAGATCAATTGACATTTCCAGAAGAATTTTTAAATTCTTTGACATCAACTGGTTTGCCTCCATATGAGTTAAAGTTGAAGATAGGTTGCATTATAATGCTGTTGAAAAATTTAGCTCCCTCTAAAGGATTATGCAATGGTACACGCCTAATTATCACAAAAGTGCAGCAAAACATTATTCAGGCAAAATCCATTGATGGTACAGAAACGTTTCTCATTCCCCGAATCCCTTTGATTCCATCTCAGACTAACATGCCTTTCAAATTTAAACGTATGCAATTTCCCATTCGTTTAGCCTTTTCCATGACAATTAATAAGTCGCAAGGCCAAACTTTTGAAAAGATATGTTTGGTGCTCAATGAGCCGGTTTTTAGTCATGGACAACTCTATGTTGGTTTATCAAGAGCACGATCTTTTGAATCTGTTTCTGTGGTAGCTCCAAAATGCGAAATATTTAACTGTGTTTATGAGGAAGTTTTCTGTGATTGATTGTCAAGTGTATTTTTTTGCATTACATTTCTAATTTGTTTCAATGTTGTATATTATTTTATATCTGAGTGGATTGAATATACCTGCTTTGATACAATTTTTTTGTAGAGCACAATCTTCAATGTTGTATATTATTTTGAAATTTTTTGTATATTGTATGAAATATTTAATTGTGTTTATGGGGGAGGTTCCTGATGCTTTCACTATATGAAAAACGGCCCTTTTCAGGGCCAAAAATTTTATTCCTTCTTTATTAAGGTGGAAGCATTAAAAGAAAATCAGCTTTACTTTGTAAGTATTATTTGAAGAAAAATATCTTTTTTGAGGCTAAAAAATTTTATTCTGTGCTGAATAAAGTTAAAGCATCAGAAGCAAAATAAACCTGATTCATATATATATATATATGAAGATTTTAGAATAACTTCTAGGACACACAGTGTCTTCATTATAGCGAGCGAAGCGAGCAGGGTTTGCGTAGCAAACCCGGGAGGATTGCAACGCAATCCTTCTCGGGATTGACGAGCTTTAGCGAGCAGGGGGCAGAGCCCCCTAGTATATAATAATTTTTTAAATATATTATTGAAATTCAATCATCTAAATTCCAAAATATTTGGATATTTTCGTCTCCGAATTCCATTATTTACAAAGACAAAAAAGTGAATATGGTGTCTGTCTTTTTTGTAACTCAAACTTGCTAATTATCGGCGTATAATACCTCTTGTACATTGCTTAAAACGTTATCACTTGAAATAGCAGTTCTATCACCTTGAACGCAGAGATTTGTTATCCCATCAATTATTTTTTTCTTATTTATATAAATAATTAAGTTAAAATAGTAAAGAAAATGGCATACAAATTATCTTCAATTTTAACATCGATTCTCCGATTGTCCAGTAATTGAAATATATAATTCTGATTATTGTTTCTCCTTCGGCCAGTTTCCAAATCGAATACATTCATACAGCTAACAGATGTCGCTGAAACCTCTAAATCAGAAATAAATGTTACCACTTATTTCCTAGTACAATCAAAAGATGACAGCTTTTACTTTCGTTTACCAGCCCGGACATAAAAGACCAAGCTATAAATTAAAGAAATAAATAAATTGCTGAAAAAGCTGTTTATTACTAAAAGAAAAAATTATATATAGAAAAAGATTTAATTAAAATAGTGGTAGACTTCTCAAACGTTCGTTCACATCTTATATTCATTTTTACTTCCTTTAATTTATAAACTATATCTGGAAGAGTAATGTCAGTGTGAATGATTCGAAAGAAATTTTGTTCAAGTAATACTTAATGAATTATTTCGTAAGCAAAATGACACTCTCAAATCGGCGTTAAGTCGAGAATAATTGCGATATTTTCAATTGATTAGTTCATTTCTTTTTTTGCAAAAAACCATTTTTCAACATAGTAGATGACAGTTAACGAAAAGAAACTTCTCGAATTTCACAAAAATTATCATAAAAACATATATTAACATACACGTATGCAACGTTCGGAATCGTACGTACGTTTATAACGTAAGTACTTGTGTATGCAACTTATTTACGTATGAAATGTGTATATGTATGTAACGTACGTACTAATCTAAGTAACATACTTGTATAGGTATGTAATATACGTACGTAAGCATGTAATGTACTAAGTTTATGTATGTTTCAAACATACGTACGTACGTTACATACGTAATCATGATTCGTAAATACATACGTGCAATCAAACGTATGAGCGTTCCTTGCATAGAACGTACATTACATACATATATACGTAAGTTACATTCATACAGACGGACGGACGTTACACATATACGAACGTACATATATGCGTACGTATATCCGTAAATTTTTACTTACAAACTTAGTACTTAACATATATACATAACGACGTTGTGCGTTATATGTGTACTTATAGTACCTAAAATACTCACCTACATACTTATCACATTACATGCGTATGTACTTAGTACTTTAAATACCTATGTACTACGTACGTTACTTCCATACATATATACAGATACGAAGTACAAAAATTTCTCAGTAATCCAAGATGAATTCCTCGATCTATTTAATACTTGAACAAAAACTATCGATAGTTTGAAAACAATCTAGAGTAAAAACATGAGAAATTAAAGGCAAAATTTGAATAATGCAAAAATGCATCAATAATCAAAGTGGTATAATTACTTAAAGCCCCCCCCTATAACAATACATAGACTTGTTGCTTGAGAGAAAACAATCGATAGTTTCAAAACTAACGACTAGAACTGCAAGATAAATTAAAATTCAGTACCATATATACATAAAAACTTGCTTACATCAAGTCAAAAATCAATTTATTAAAATATCCAAAATTGACCAAAAAGGCTAATATTTAAATTATACAAAAATGCATCAATGATAGGTTTTATATAATACATCACCCCCACTGACACAATACACGACCCGCCACTAGATAGAAGCAATACTATGGACAGTCAATAGTTTCAGTCGATAGCTTTGAAACTATCGACTGAAAATGCGCCTATCGATAGTATTGCCTGAGAGGAAACTATCGATACTATCGATAGTTTCAGTCGATAGTTTTGAAACTATCGATACTATCGATAGTTTCAGTCGATAGTTTCGAAAACTCGATACTATCGACTTGGCTTCGATAGTATCGATAGTCTATCGATGTTTAGGGATTTTGAAAAAGCCAGTCAACTTGTGGCATCGCTCCGAGGATCAGCAGCGAGGGGTTTTTCAAGGAATTCCAGCTGATAAGTTGACAGACTTAACGGCGATTGAGAAAGCTTTGGAATCTAGATTTGGAGACAGCCACCTGACGCAATTTTATAGAACTGAACTGAAAACAAGAAGACAGAAGCCAGGAGAAAGCCTTCAATAATTTGCTGCCGATGTGGAACGACTAATGAGCATGGCCTACGCTGAGTGCCCTCCGGATGTTTGGCAAAGCTTAGGAGCCCAGTACTTCGTCGACGCCATCAGAGAAGAAGACATGCAACATTCAACCAGATTGATGGACGCAAAAGATCTGAAATCATCCCTGGCTTATAGTATGAAATATGAAGCTGCGAGAACTGTTTCCAAGACATCCAGCACATCAGATCAATGGAGACGGAGGATCATACGAGTTGAGAAAGAGATGATAAATTTGAATTCTTCTTTAACAGGCTGGAAAAATTATTAAACAGTAGTGTTGCTGGGAAGAAGAACACTCCTCGGCGAAACCCGAACGTCACTTGCTGGAAGTGCAACAAGAAGGGGCACGTGCAGAGGGAGAGGCAGGCGATTACTTCGAACCAGGAAAACTAACAAACGGCTGTCTTGCGGGGCGAAGACTGCCTTCTCTGAAGAGCCCCTGAAGAAAAACCGAGAGTCTCCTCGCTTAGCGGAATGAAAAATGGACTCTACTTAGAAGGATCTATTTGTGGTATCAAGTGTTTGATGTTAGTGGATCCAGGTGCAAACGTCACTCTTTTTAGAACAGACTTGGCGCAAAAATTAAAGGAACAGCTTATTTACACGGGTCCTAACATTTCTTTAAAGACCGCTACTGGTGAAAAAACGGAAATACAATTAATACTGGATGCATCAAATTTTAATTGAACAGAAGAATGTGAGAAATCTTTCAATAGTTTAAAGCAGGCTTTGACATCTTCTCCTATTTTGACCTACCCACGGACTCATTCTGAGTTGAGCTCTTGAGGAGAGCAGACGTGTCTCGCTCTCTCCCTGATTTTCTTCAACACGCGATTTTCTTCATAGTGTGTTTTGTGCTTCGCGCTATATCTCCGCTCCCGTATGTGATATTCTTCAAATTCCAACGGATTATTGTGCCAAACAGTGTTGTGTATGCGAACATTAACTTTAGTGTGAACTTTCTGTGCCCAAAATTGGATTAATAGTGCCATTATTACGGATTTTCACTTGGAGTACACGATAAAGGAGATGTCTGGCTACCCTGCCATAGAGGGCGCTGGGGTAAGTGCCTCCTAATCACTTCCATCTTTTAGTGCGTGTCATACAGAGTAATTTGTTATATGTATTATGCGTATAGTGTCATTTGCTGATTTTTTATGATTTTTTAAAGTTTTGTTTTGCTCTCATGCTGGACTCCGGTTCTCCTTCCTACCTTTGTCTTTACTACTTAATAACTTTTTTATTTTTGAATTTTTCTTTTAGTAAATTTAATAGCTTTTAGTGTCAGCGGTTCCTAGTGGAGTCAAAAAGGAATTTTGCCTCTATGTATTTTTTTTGTTGTAGTTATAAGAGTTTTAAATTTTCTTCCCCCCTCAAAATCAGTGCTTTTTTCAGTTTTTTTGTAAACATGTTTTGTAAAAATTCATATCTCATAAGCTATTATTAATTTTCTTATTTTCTTTTCTCAATCCTATCGCACAAACGATTTTCTTTAAAATGAGCCCTTTTTCAAAAGTCTGTGTTTGTATTTTCTATTTTTTACGAATTTTTCAAAATGTGTCTAAATGAAGCCCCTCGCCTTTTTCTCCTCCCTTCTGAGGTAGAAAGGTGGTAGGAAAGCATGAGAGTGATACGTTTGTAATGTTAACTCTATGGGGATTTTTCAATTTTTAAATATTTAATAACTTTTTAAATTTTATTTTGTTCTTTTGGAGACTTACACCAAACAATTGCTAAATTTTTTCTCTTTCTTCCGGTGTAAGTCCCATTAAATTCTTTACAGTGCAAGTGTGTTTTTTGTAGTGTTTTATAATTCTGTATTTAATGTGTTCAAATTGTTTTCAATATGTCAGCCATGATTTGCCATTTTGTCTAAGTCCGTGGCGTCCATTTGAGTCAGCACTTTTCATTTTTCATTGGGACGTTGCCACTCCTGCTTTCACCAGCATCTTTTCTAAATTCATATCGATAGAGTTATTACAAGTCTGCTTGTACCACTATCTTGTAGCATTTAGCTGCTTAGTGGCCCCGTAGACTTAACATGGGGATACTTCTCAATTTTCTATCTCATAGTAAATTAGCCCGACAGTGTTCTAATTAGGTGGTAATATACCTTCCTCCTTAGTACACATGTCTAATTTTTCTCATTAACCTATTTCTACATTTTAACCCTTTTATAAGCTTTTGGACTTAGAAAATTTTCTCCCATAGGTTTAACATGGGGTTTTTTCAAAACGTTAGCTAGCGCTAACTATTGCCCCATGGGCTTTTATATTTGGTAGTGAGGTACCCCAGTGCTTGCTTTATAGAAGCTAACTATTTTTAGTTTAGTACTGGTTTTCTTTCCCCTCTTTTTCCCCCTTCAAAACTTAGAATTTAGCTTTTCTTGGGCTCCAAATGGGCGTTTTTAACGGGTCTTTTCTCATTAACTTTTAGCTCAGGAGCTCTAATATTAGTATAAAAGGTACCTCACATCTCTGTCTTTAAAATTTAATAACTTCCTATGTTCTAATTGCTTTTCTCCCCCCTTTTCAGCCCCTCTCAACACTTCTGACATAGCGTTCAGGAGAGCTGACAGGGGGTTTTTCAAGCTATTCTACATCTTTCTATTGGCCATAGAGCCCCTTAACCTTACTGAGAGACCATTTAGTATTCTCCTTTTATTTTTCTTTTGGAACATCCGCTTTTTGGCTGTTGCTTTCCCCCTTTTCTCCCCCACTCTTTTCTTAAATTGACCTTACTGTGGGTGAAAGGGGAATGTTTCGGCAGTCTTCTGAGCAGGTTCCATTAGCCGCTTGGCCCTCTCCTTCAGATAAGTTCACTCTCTGGTCCCCCCCTTTGTTTGCCTTCCCTCCCCCTTCTCCCTCCCCCCTCTTTTTCTCAGACTTAGCTTGCTTTAAAGAGGGAAAAGGTCTCATTTTTGGTCTTTCTCATAGAGGACGCTCCGGATTTTGATGGATGGTGGGTTCACTGGCTTTCTACTGTACAATCAACTACATAAATAAGTAAGCCCCAGTACCCATTCGGTTTTCCATCCAATTTGTCATAAAGGTCTTTTCAAACCGTCATTCGAAAAGACCTTCACGACGAATTCGAAAAAAACAGATAACAATAGTCGGAGGGAGATTTTTGCAGCTCATCGGTCACCGGCAGGGGCTACCCTCTTCATTTCATTGCATGCAGTACCTATAAATACGCCCTATTGCGAATAAGACGTACTCATAAAAATTTTAAAACGAAAAAGGAAAATTTAAAGGAGCAAAAATGGGAAACGCAAGAAGCTAGATGGATGGAGGCGAAAGGAAACACGAGTGCACTTAGGGTTTAAGCTTATCGAGCTAACATATGACATTTAACGAGAATGTCATTCGCGACTATTCGCTTTTTCCGAATATTTTCTGAAATTCACCCGAAACATTAAAAATGTCTTTACGGATTCTATTTTTCCCCCGAGATTCGGCATTCGTTTCATCGTTATTTAACTCAGAGTCGGAATCATTATTCGAGTTTGAAATTACACGGGCAGCATCAGCGAAAGAGACGTTTCTGTTTACAAATCGAGGGAGGTCGACATTTCTGAAGTTCCTGACGATTTTCTCGGGAAAGTTTTTGCATCCTCGCCAAGAGGCGAGGTGCCCTTCGTTACAATCGATACACTCAGGGGATACGAATTTTCCTTTTTTCGTTTCATTCGAAATCTTTATTGCGAGTGCGTGCGATTTTCGTCAGCGCAATTTTGACAGTGCAAGCGAAAAGAAAGCACCGCTGAGCACCAGTGCGTCTTTGGAATCTTATTTCGAAGTAGAGAATCTCTTCGACATTCCAGATCGCTTTTGTTTTTTCTCACCATTCGGGAGAGCCACTTGGAAAAGAGGGAAAGGACGCTCGGTGCGTCATTCAATAAGTCGTACGACTTTTTCTATTTTAAATTTCTGGACTTACTCGAGACGATCTTTCATTCGATACGTCAGGAGGATGCGTTCTGAGCTCCGATTCTTGACCCGAAATTCCAGTTCAAACTAAAAAATCGCCCCCAATTATGCTCAAAAAAAGTAGACGACGTTACCGCTCGACTTAAATTTATTAACGAAAAATTCGGACACGTAACTGCTAAGGCAGGCGGACAATTTATCCGCCTACGTACTAAGGACCCGGAAGAGCGCTCGAAACTCATTAAATTTCTGAAGGAAAATGAAATCGAATATTTTGCCATCCTTCCCAAATAGGAACGTCCCATAAAAGTCGTAGTCAGAGATTTACCAAGAAAAACTAGAACCCATCAAATTAAAGTTTGTCCGGAGGAAGTTCATAAGCTTAAAATTGAAAAAGTCGTTCAACTAACTAAATTACGTATCAAACGTCCTCCCCCCTCTTCCAAATTACTCTAAATAATCGCGAGGAAAATAAGAAAATCTGGAATGTTGACGAAATTCTTTACTTTAAAGCAAAAATAGAAAGATTTCAAAGACGCACTGGAGCCCTCCAGTGCTTCAATCGTAACTTGCACCATCATACGGCCGCTACTTGCCATCTAAAATCTAGATGCCTGAAATGTGGTGAAAGACATTCACATTTGCAATGCGATAAGACTTTCGATTTAAACGAAGAAGGTAGAATAAAACCCCCCAAGTGCATTAATTGTAATGAAGAAGGGCACACCGTTTCTCTGCTAGGTTGCAAAAACTTTCCAAAGAAAATTGTTAAAAACTTTAGATCTGTAAATAAAAATTTCTCTTTTGCCGATGCCGCCCGCGCCAACTCCAACGCTAACTTAAAAACTGATCCCAACTCAAATTTAACTAATAGCGAAACGGATGATGAAACTTTGCAAGAAAAAAATTGAATCCGTTAATGATATTTTATATATCCTTAGTGAATTCCAAAAAATATTCGGGAAAACAAATATCCGCGAACTAGCGTCTAAACTGACGATGTTCTCGATAAATTACAAGTATTCGCCCACTATTTAAAACCCTAATTCACCCGTGTTTGTTTTCGCCAGCGTCATTTGCCCGCGTCCTTCTAGCTTTCTGCCTCTCTCATTTAACGCCTCTTAATTTTCCTCTTTTTAGTTTCTAAAATTTTTCAAGCACATTTTATTCACAGTAGGATATATCTATAGCTACTAAAAGCAGAAAACAAATCCACCAGGAAATCAGATGGTGTGATGAGCTACCGGGCAATACTTATCTCAATAAGATCTTTCATTCGATGGGGTCCGAGGTTTCTCAGGAAGGTTTTCAAACTACCACTTTAATGGTTCGTTCGGGATCAACGATGGAATCACTGGGTTCAGTGGGATCTTCGGACC
>BGPR01045758.1:0-12231 GCA_013235015.1 Araneus ventricosus | reverse complement strand
GCGTATCTCACCTATGCAGTGCCATTTTGCTACTAGGGTACTCCTGTCACACTATAGAATTCATGTTAACTCCAGGATCATGCGTATCTCACCTATGCAGTGCCATTTTGCTCTGTCCTTGTAGCATCCGGAGGGCTGTTGCCAGGAGAGGATGGTATCGAGCCAGGTACTGCGGTGGAAGTCGCGAAAACCCCACATTCCGCACAAGCCGACTGCAAAACAGTTAGAAATGATCTTATAAGAATAAAGTTACATAGTGTTCAGCAACGGATTCCGAGACTACCACTTTTGGGCGATTTTACACCGGAAAGGGGTGTCAGGCAATGAGTCATATGAGCGCATTTCCGGAGTTCTTTGTTACATCACGCTCCGTAAAATGTAAACATTACCCTTCCATTCTTCAGTTTCCCACTATTTTGATGAAAATAACTCCGCCCGGCGCATGCGCAGAAGCGCGGAGGGTCTCCGAATCCGTTGCTAAACAATACTTATGTGTTAGTTGCGAAAATGATAAGTTGTATAAAGATCATTAGTAATTTTCTGGAATCAGTCATGCTCATTTGAAAAACAGATGCTTAATTTTGCAGCAACATTGATTTCTTTGACTTTATTGGGCCGCGGTGGCCTAGGGGTAAGGCCTTGCAGCTAGAGGCTCGAAACCCGCTTCCACTAAAGATCCGCGATGTATGTGACGATGTTAAATATGACGTCGTGGATCAATCGTCCCCCGCTGGTGTGGTGCGGAAGTTTGAAGAGGGGGTGGCAACTCAGGTGTCATCTTCGTCATCTGACCTCGTTCAAAATTACTGGTCCGTCACCAAATAATCCTCATATTGCTTCCAAACGGGACATTACTTTTACAAACCTAATACCTTGCTTTTATTTTTATGATTCTAGACTTCTGCTTTGCGCCGAGGTCGTGCGCGAAATACTTTTGTTTTTTGCGCACGGCCTCAGTTGCACCCCATGAGGGAGAAGGCGGAATAACATAAATGGGTTTGTGAGTTATGGATTTGATCAAGTCCATGGCGCAAGGGCCATGGACTTAAGCATACTACGCCAAACAGAAGGTAAGATTCATAGCAATTTATTTATTGAAAGAAAAGCACACTACAGAGAAAACTCCATTTACAGAGTGCTATAAACAACAAACACACAAAGAACAAAAGTCACAACGAGTAAATAAAAAAAAGGGCTAGAAAACAAAAAGTTGAACACAGAGAATACACAAAATCATAAAACTTTTGCAAACGCATATATAATTAATAACGAAAACACATAATCACAAAAACATTTAAACACGCTATGATTCTAAAAGTCGTATTTTTTAAAAAAAATTAAAAGACCATTTCCAAAAAGCAAGTCTTCTAAAAACACACCAGGAGTTTAAAAGTTTAAAGACGTATATACACACTTGAGATAAAAATAACTTCAAACACGGCGGCAAAAACAGAGTGCAAAAATTAAAACCTATAAAAAACATTAAAAAAATGTTTAATTACATAAGAACACGGAAAATCAAAACGCATAAAAATCTAAAATGTTGTTAAAAAAAATTATTAGAAAATGTATAAAGACAGATGGTGAAATGTACCCTAAGATAGTGAAGTCATGGAAAAAAAATCGGAAAAGAGAAACAAATTCAAACAAGAAAATATGCATTCTGCTACTAAAAAAATAAAATGTTTTGAAATTTATAAATTCTTATAACACAAAAATCCTGATGCAAGTTATTTAAACTCCGGAATTCATTGGAAGTGAGGCAAAATTGAGCAAACGTCTTTGAAAGGGCGGCTATTAAAAGCAAAATATGGAACGAGCTTTATGGAAGTCATAAATGAAAAAGATTTAGACTGCTGCTTCATTTAATATAAGGGAAAGGAGGGTAAGAGTACGCCCCTAGTGGAATTTTCGTTATAAAAATGAGAATTGAAAAGTTAGAGCCTCGAAAATATACTGAATCATAGTTTATTAACTTAGAAAGAAGGGTACAAATAATGAAAATTTTAGCTTTAAAAAATATATATATTACGAAACGCAAGGAAAAAAAAAATGCCAAATGCGTGCTCTTACCCGACGTGGCGGGTAAAATAGTAAAAATCCTAAAATTTAAACCCATAATTCATAAAATATTGTTTCTAATCTCATTTTTTATAATAATAATAGTAATGATAAAATAAAATGCAAAGTTTTGTTGGAATGGCTGCTTCAAATTACAGAGCGGATTAGAGTACGCATATCTGGTTTGTGCGTACTCTTAGCCGCCGATGTATTGCTTCTCTAAATCGTCCATAGATGACCGTAGCATTCACTAAAGTTAAATTCTAATGTGGCCTCGTTGTTCGGAAGGGAACAAACGTCATAATGATATTTACTTTGAAAGCAAGCATTAGTCTTTTATTTCCAAAAAAGAAATTAAGATTTCTTCACAGAAAAATTACATGCTAACATAACGAAATCATATCTTACCTGATAAATAAAAGACAGCAAGGATGAAAATAACAATGGCGGTCTCTTGAGAGAGCTGAAAACACACATGATGATATGATCACACTCGCTTCTGCTTGCACTGTTGCCAACAGGGGAAAAATCCATGCGTACTCTTACCCCCACTTCCCTTATATATCACAAGAGGATGTATTATTTGGCAAGTGTATCTGCTCTTGACCTAACTATCAGGAACAACTGCATTTGCGGTTGACTTTAAAGAAAATTCTTTGACATTTTAGGTACCTATAATAGCTGCTAATAATGCTGATCCAGAAAATCTTTAGAGAGTAAAAATTCTTAACTGAAATTATTCCTAAACCTTGTAATACTCTGGAAAAGGTATTTGAAACAGCAAGACGACTTGTAGCGAATAGGTAGCTAGCTGACATGGGACAATTTTGTCATGCTTAACTGAAATATTCCTAAACCTTGTAATACTCTGGAAAAGGTATTTGAAACAGCAAGACGACTTGTAGCGAATAGGTATGGGACAATTTTGTCATGCTTAACTGAAATATTCCTAAACCTTGTCTCTGGAAAGGTATTTGAAACAGCAAAGTGACTTGTGAATAGGTTTCTTTGACATGGGACAATTTTGTCATGCTTTGAAACCATTAAGATGTTAATAATGAAACTCAGACAAAAACAATGCAGCTCACAAACACATACCTAAGTTGTTAATTTCCTAGCAGAGATGAATGAACAACACTTTGTTCCCATGAAGAGATCTTTGTAGGTCCTTGGGAATCGAGCGTCAGCTATCTTCTAAACATCCCTCAAGACGTCTGAGTACAGAGACTTTCAGAGCGTCGGACACTTCTCGAACACAGTCATTGCTGGGGGGGCAAGGTACAATTCAGTTAGTTCTGAAATTTATATTTCCATTGTAATCGATACACTCTCGTTATCAGTTAAATCACTTGAAACTATCTTAACATGATCTTGTTAAAATTAAGGTCATGTGATAATAATAATTCAGCATGGAATGGATACACTTGTGCATATGTTTCCGTTAAAGCATACAACCGTGTATTGCATAAAATACCCAGTTACTTCATAAAATAGCAGAATGAAATCTGGCTAATCCTTTAGCTTTCACTGTTTCGCAGTGAAATCACACACTGAGCATTTTTTTACTGCGGATGGGCGGAAATGTAGCAGAAATTTTTCTTTCATAATAAAAGGAGTCAGAATTATAGGTCGCTTATATAAAAAATGTGATTCAATACCGTTATTATTCACAAGATTATAGGCATTGCAGAGTTAAATTGCTTTTTGATTTAAGAGAAACAAGTGATGAGTGTTTACGTGCTCAAATTGATATTTTTAAGAATTGAATCTTCGAAACTAATATTGAATTTTATGAAGGTTAGATATCCTGAATATTCTCGTATACTTATAAATTAAATACATAATTTAAATTGCATTTCGATGATAACTTGTCGGAGGAAAAAATATCCGTTACCGTTTATTGGTTTCACTGTGAAACCACAAATTTCTTGAAATAAAAAAATGCCAAATTTTTCCTTTACATATTTATGACTAGGTACATGTCTAATACTCATTTTTGAAATAAATTTAGTAATTTTCAAAATGAAACATGTAGTGAACTTGAAACGGTTAAGCAAAAAATACGCTTGTTGTTCCATGGTTTGAATAGTTATTTCATAAAATACCGATCTACAGCCCGTTAGACTACAGCAAGTTAGTTTAATATATTAACCTATAACAAGTTTGTTTCTTACGTTGAGTAAGTTAAATATAGTTAGTTCAGTTAGTTAAGTTTCGAAATCGGGTTGCTTGCGTTAAGATAATAAACGCTACTTAAGATTAAACCGCTTTTTACATATTAATTAATATGTGGTCTACCCAGAAAGAAATCGAACTTTTAATGTAGAGCTTTAACGCATCAACTTACCAAACTCTTTGTAATGTCATTATGTATCTTTAACCTGCACCTGCATTTTTATCTTTAAATATCTTTAAATAAATTTTTTTCTCAAATTCACTACCAGGTGGCACCACTAATCAGAATCCAAATGTAATTAAATTAATTGATTAGCTGATAACTAAGCTATGAAGACATTAAAATAGAGTACTGTCATCGATGATGCTCGATTACACAAAGTTTCGAAATTCTGCCACATCAGGAAATGGGTGAAAATCGATTCCAAAATTCCATCTTTACAAACATGAAACAAAAGTGAGTCAAAAGTATATTTTCATGAAATACAAACAAAAATAAGTCTGTCTTTTCTTCTGCATGGAAAGATTGATACAGTACTTTTTTTTGGAATGATCTAATCATCATTATGGAATCGTCTTTTTGGAACGAACTATACTGCATATTTACGGATCCTACTATGGTTTGGATTGAGGTCGCTTTTCATTGGCTCTCAGCGTCACGTGACTTCGCTGGCTTCTGAATGATGTCATTAATAACACTCAATTTTTTTCACGGAACAAATAGATAATCCAAATGTGAGAACTGTTTTATGGTTAACTTCATTAGCTTAATCCGGCCCGCCTTTTATATACAGTAAAACAAAATTATTGTGTAAACATTATTATTCAAATGAACATTTTTTAAATACTTTTTCAGACATTCATTCAATACTGATTAATATAGTGTTATTGTATTACCATGCTGCCATCTGGCGACCGTAAGAATAACTTCACCTCAAAATAAGATTCAACGTTGATTAATATAGTGTTATGCTATTTTCATGCTGCCATCTGTCGAACGTAAGAATAACTTCACCTTAAAATATTGATCAATGCTGATTAATGTAATAATCAAAATATCATGTGCATTGTATTGTATAGCATGATATAATATTCAGCATCTTAAAGAATAATTGTTCTAGTGGTGTTTTTGTAATAAAACCTCCAATCGAGAGATATCCTGAGTTAAAATGAGGATTTTTATAAATAAACATTGTTTTTATATTATTTGTGAAAATTTAGTATCTCGGAAATATTGATACATACAATACAATACTTTATTACAGTATTCGGTGTGCCTCGGTGTTCATAATATTGTATAACATTGTGCAAATACTATATAATATTTCTGTGCTACCTGGGTAGGAGCGCGCTTAGTGTGGATTTCGATTTTTGTCTTAGCTATTGTAACATGGAGAAACCAAAATTAGTTTTATCTTGAATTCATCATTCCCTTTAGAAATATCCAAATAATTGCAATTAAAAGATAATTTCGATTTTTCCATGATACAATAGCTAAAAATCGAAATCCAAACTAAGCGCGCTCCTATGACATCATTCAGAAGCAAGCGAAGTCACGTGACGCTGAGAACCAATGAAAAGCGATCTCAATCCACACTATAGTAGGATCCGTAAATATACAACTATACTGTGTCTAACTTGGAATTAGAGGATAACAGCCTTTGTTGCTTCAGATCTCATGTCTTTAATACAAATCCAAAGTCTGTCTTGTAAAGACCAAAAGCATAAAACGAAACATAAAACAGGTGAGAAATAGAAATGCGTTTACCATTTGCAGCATCTGCCAGTAGAGCACTTGGTGGGTGAGGATGTAACCCTGCTGCCGGGGGGATGTCATCGTTGCCAGACAACGCTCGCTCATCCGGCATGGACGATCGGACCTGCCGGATCAGAGTGGACTTCTTTAAACGGTGGTATTTAAAGAACATCTTATATTACCCTCCGATACTTAGACAATGCTATTTAAATTAAAAAACTAGCCACCTCCGCCGTGATATTCATTGTGTGGCTATGCTTGCAATTTGGCGAAGTAATTGGCTGTTTTAGAGGCTAATGGACTCTGCCAAAGTTTTATTTTGCGATATATCTCGAAAATGGAGGGTAATGAGTGGCAGGTGATCCTTGATGACATACCTAGATGTCATAATCCTTTCAAATGAAATAAAAAAATGTTAAAATCGATCCAATGGCTGGGGGGACTCTGTCAAGGTTTTTCTCCATAGAGAATGTACAATGAAGCAGCGTTTTTTCGATTTCTCTCGTAAATGAAGGGCGGCAGGTGACCATTGATGACATATCTAGACGTCATAAGTTTCCAAATGAAATAAAAATTGGCGAAATCGGTCCAGTGGTTGGGGCTGGGGGACTGGTCCACTGGTTTTGCCATTTATTTTAAATATATTGATAGAGAATAATTTCATTGTCAAGAGGAAATAAAAAAAAATTGAAAGGCATTTTTTTAAAGATATTTTTTTTTAAAATGGTAGGAATTATTGATATAGCGTTGTAAAACATTTTTAGTGTGGATAATTTTAGGCTTTGTCTTTACTATCTAACGAATTCTCATGCTTATTTATTTAAAATACGTGCAGCAATCATTAAAAATTCTCTTATCTTAAAAAATAGGTAAAGTTGTATACATAACTTAGTAGCAGTGCTCTCTGTTTTACTATCTCGTATACAGGAATCCCACTTATATCCATTACACCCCCTTAACTTCTAAACGGTGACAGATTAGGTCATAAAGTTGGTGTCTAGGTTTAGTAAAAAGTCTATGCGCTACTCGATGAGACAACTTACAACGCCATCTATCGGTAAATTTTGTAATTAGCGGTCCTATCTCGAAAACGGTACATGATACTGGAAAAAGGTCAATTACAAAATTGTAGAGAGTCTTCGATTTAGTACAAAAAGATACCTTGTACATATTAATACGAAGAAATGAACGTTTAAAGTGCACATCTGTTCCCGATTTCCGAAACTGTGACGTCTCTAAACGGGTTAAAACGAGGGGAGAAAACAATTAGTTATCACAATAAAATTTTTTTTTCAGTGTTCAAAGTGCTCTCCGTAATCTACAATGCAGATTTGAGTCCTTGTTTAAATTTCACTTTGCACACGTATTAGCATATAGATGGTGCTCAAACAGAAGCAACAGTAATACATCCTGCCATGTTGGCGGAAAGGTCCATACACCTGTTTTTGAGTTATTTCCACAAGAAAAAGTATAATGGGGTCATTTTTTGCCCGAAAAAGAACATTTTCTCTTTTTATTCGTGTCATGTGACGTCAAAATTTCCGAAAATGCGAGCAAACAAATCCGCATTTTACGCGTTTTGTTCTTAGCATTATTTCACTCAAGGTGTATTTTCGTACTAAATCGAAGACGTTCTACAATTTTGTTACTGACTTTTCCCCCTATCTTGTACCGTTTTCGAGATAGGGTCGCTAATTCCAGAATTTGCCGATAGATGGCGTTGTAAGTTGTCTCATCGAATAGCGCATAGCCTTTTTACTATACCTAGACACCAACTTTATGGCCTAAGCTGTCACCGTTTAGAAGTTAAGGGGGTGTAACGGATATAATATGGTAAAGTATACATTTTGGGGGCGATTTCCTTTCGGCTGATTTGTTAAAATCTGATAAAGATCTGCAATTTTATTGACAAGACTACGTTCTAATTTTCATTTTTCTAAGTCGTTGCATTTCGAGCAGCGGCGGCTCGTCAGCTCAGGTAAGCACTGATGCAAGTTTTCGATGGTACTTGGTTTTTGAACAATGTTCAAATCCGGCACAATGCGACCTGCATTTCTTATATTCAATTTTTCGCTCAGCGAAAACTGTGGAAATACTATTCCTTAAAGGTTTGCAACGTTCAGTTCTTCTTACATACATCTCATAATAATGATTGATCCTTGCTTATAAATTTTTTTAACTGAATAATATTTTAGAAAATTATCTTCAAACTTGTTTTCGAAGAGCGATTTCTAACAATAGAAAGCTAATATTCAATAAACCAGACACGTTTCTGTTGAGGCAACATAAAGCGGAACAGAAACCCATTAAACAGCCCCTGACAGAAAGCGAAAACAAGCCAGATGAGGAAGGCAAAGGCGGTAGTCGCGCGCCAAACGTGAGCTGAGAAACCGCAGCTCGAGTACCTCTAAATTCAAGGGAGAAAGGGTTGCTTTTTTCCCCGATTAAGCGTTTCTCAGTGCGCGAATTTTGATCCTTAGGAGGGTAAATCTCCTTGCAGCTCTGGTCTGTCTTTCTCTTAGTTGTTGATTGATTTTCTCTCTTCCTTTTGGATTTTTATTACTTTTTTGCCATTTTCGTTGATCATTGAACTCTTAAAGTGGAAAAGTAAGCCAATAATAATAAAAAAAATCCAAGCTTTTATGAAATAATATCGTGAGGGGCGGACTGCAGCTCTGCACCCGTAATGGACGAGCCGCCACAGCTTTTGAGTTATTGAATTCACAAACAGACTGACATAATTCCAAAAATGTATTTTTTTGGACCCAGGGAGGTCTAAAACGTGGAGATTCATCAAAATCTAGAGATTGAATTTTCTAACGATTATAACTCTTACTTTTTGTACATTTCGTATACGAGAGAGTGTAAAAAAAGGACTGTTCTTTCTCTCACATTTTTAATTCTCCGTTTCAGATAAAAAGGCGGTTGGGAAGCAAGACTTGACAGTTATTTATTTAGTAAAAGAACAAATATGGATGAACTTTTGCCTTTTACCTATGATGAATATACAGGGTGCCCATTAAAATTACTAACCCTTTTATTTCAGAACGACTGCAGATACAGTCATAAAAGTGGTGTCTTGGTATACTGAACTGACTATGCGCTATACCATGAGGCCGCTTATGGCGCCACCTGATGGCAAACAGCCTAATTAGCTTTCTTATCTCGAAAACGGAACGATATAGGGAAAAAAGTCAAGTCAATTATGAAGTTGTAGAGCATTATTGATTTAGTACAAAAAGACACCTTGTGGACTTTAATTCCAACATTCGCGATTTCCAACACTGTTATATAACGAAATGTGTCAGAAAGCGAAAAAACAACGAATTATCACAAGATACCTTTATTTTCGGTGTTCAAGCAGTTCTCTGTCAGCTATAATACACATTTAGACACTTATAATACACATTTAGATACTTATAATGCACATTTAGACACTTATAACACACATTTAGACACTTATAACACACATTTAGACACTTATAACACACATTTAGACATTTGAATTTGACGTTGCACATTTTTTGGCATATTAGATGTCACGCTGGCACAAGCATCAGTAATACTTCGTTGAAGATCCTACAGTGTTGGCGGAAAGGTCGCATACACCTGCTGTTTGAGGTATCCCCACAGGAAAAAGTTCATTGTGTCATTTTGGTCCAAAAGATATTTCCTCCTTTCATCCACATTTTGTGACGTCACAAATTCGAAAATCACGAACAAACAGCTGTGCATTTTAAGTGTTCTGTTCTAGCATTATTGTTCACAAGGTGCCTTTTTTTGTACTAAATCGACGGTGTTCTACAACTTTATAATTGACTTTCTTTCCTATATCGTTTCATTTTCGAGATAGAAACACTAATTCCGCAGTTCGCCGACAGATGGCGCTGTAATAACTCTCATACCGTAGCGTTTACTATACCTAGGCACCCCTTTTATGACTATAGCTGCAGTCATTCTGACATTATGGGGGTGTAAGTAATTTTAGTGGTCACCCAGTATATTAAGACAACAGCTCACATTGCTATTACTTAGAATTAAAGTTAAGCACTAATACAGAAAACATAGCAGAAGTTTAAAAGCAACATGGAGAAAGGGGGGAAATTATACATAAGTGTGGTAATCAAAGAAAACATTGATCAACTTGAGAACATTGATCATTGAAAACTTTTATTACAAAATATTAAAGCATAAAAATCTTTTGAGATTTAATTATTAAAAGTATTGCATTTATGACATTATTTGACATTTTATATGACATTTTATTCCATTTACAACATGTCACTTATGACATTAACAGGGACATGAATTATTAGCACTCGTTTGGAAAAAGAATTTTTTTAAAAATATTTTTATTCATTCGTCCATTATAAGCATTTTTTTAAAATCTTATTTTGGATTGCTATACAGAGATTTTAAGCATATTTTCAGCATTTTCTCAAAATGAAGTTTTATTACATTATATATGTTACGGTTAATGTAGATAATCACTGCGGTAATAATCTATACTTATTGTATTGTTTGCATGTTGAGGCGTTATGTAACTAGGCAGCTTTTTAACTCAAATGACATTTATTGACGCACACACACACAACCACACGTTACAAGCATTCGATTCTGAACATAAACACCCAACCGCGCTACAGTTACAGCTAAGCGCGCGGTTCACAGGCTTTGCTTATAGCACACCTCCCTTCCATTGTAATTTGGTGTTTATGTTCAGAATCGAATGCTTGTAACCGGTGGTTGTTGTGTGTGCGTCAATAAATGTCATTTATGTTAAAAAGCTGCCCAGTTACATAACGCCTCAACACGCAAACAATATATGGTGGTAGCGGATAATTATTTTTGAAATTCGAGAACATTTTATTGCTAAAAACATCGTCGAACGAAAACGGAAGTAGCTATGGCAGCGTTGCATGTAAATCCTCCGGAGAACTTGACGTTTTCAACGCCTTGCAACTGGTCAAAATGGAAGATGAGATTCGAAAGATATCGGATTGCTTCCGGATTATCGACCAAAACAGGAAATGAACAGGTAAATTCTTTACTCTATATTATGGGAGAACAAGCAGAGGATATTTTTAGTTCTTTCGGTTTATCCGAAACGGAACAAGATGACTTTGATATTGTGTTGAAAAAGTTTAATGATCATTTTGTTGTTAAGAAAAATACTATTTTTGAACGTGCACAGTTCAATAAACGTGTACAGCTCGATGGTGAATCAGTCAATGCGTTTATAACCGCTTTGTATACATTGGCAGAACACTGTGAATATGGTGTATCACTCATTCGGGATAGAATTGTGGTTGGCATACGCGACAAGAATCTAAGTGAAAAGTTGCAGTTGGACGCCGACCTAACTTTGACAAAAGTGATTGAAAGAGTTCGACTCGGTGAAGTGGTCAAGGAACAACAGGGAAAATTGATCGAAAAGGACAGTGCGTCCGTTAACGCTATCTCGCCAAATAAACCGGCAAAATTTCTGAAACAGAAACCAAGCTCGGGGGCAAGGAAACAAAATGTGAAACCCGATTTCCATAGGAAAAATAATGAAAATGAATCCCGCTTGCATGGAAAATGTAAATGGTGCGGTAAACAAAGACATGATAAAAGAGTGTGTCCCGCTAGAGATGCCAGATTCAGACAATGTTCAAAAATAGGACATTATGCGAGGGTTTGTATTACCAAATCCCAAACAGGATGTTCTGAAGTGGCATATTTAGGGGTAGTACAGCTGGAGAGTATAAACAAAACTAATATAGATTGGACAGTTACGGTTCAAGTAAACCATAAAAACATTAAATTTAAAATCGATAGTGAAGCTGATGACGCTGTATTGCCTGCAAATGTTTTTCAGAATGTGTTCCAAAATGCTAAATTGGAACCACCTGATAAAATTCTATGTGGTCCTGATAGAAATCCACTGAAAACACTTGGGAAATTCAAGACAAATATTGAATACAAAGGAAAGAATTGCCCTGAAGAAATCTATGTGATTTCCAATCTTCAAACGTGTCTTCTTGGCAAACCTGCACTGTTTTCTCTTGGCTTAGGTCCAAATTTGAATTCTATTTGCCAGATTTCTGCAGCTGATCCAAAAGCTAAATTTCCAGAACTTTTCAAAGGATTTGTGGTAATGAAGGGATGCTATTCCATCAAATTGAAACCAGGATCTATCCCATTTGCTATAACTTCCCCCAGACGCGTGCCGATTCCTCTTTTAAAGCAAACTAAAG